>JAULAV010009633.1:0-46149 GCA_030789695.1 Scilla litardierei
GGAACCGGAAGATCACCATCTTCAATTGAAAAAAATAAAAGAAAATATATGTAAAAAATCATATCATTTAATAAATAGATCAATAATTTCCCGAAAATGTAGAAAAATAGCCCCGAGCTCAAAAAAATCATTAAAATATCCTTTAGAATCGGGGGATCGCCATCTTCAACTGAATAATAATAGAAGACAAACTTAGGATATAAAAATCATATCATTTAATATAAAGATTCATTGCAGAAAATGCAGAAAATGGCTCGGAGTTCAGAAAAATCTGAAAAATGTCAGTTGGAACCGGAAAATCGCCATCATTAACTAAAATTAGGCTAAAAATCATTTCATTTAATAAAATGATACATATCTGCCAAAAATGTAGAAAATAGCACTGAGCTCAGAAAAATACGCACAAATGTCCCTAGGAACCGTGAGATCGCCATCTTCAACTGAAAAAAGAGAAGACAAAATTAGGCCAAAAAATCATATCATTTAATTAAAAAATTCATATCTTCCAAAAAATGTTGAAAAAAATCCTAAAGCTAAAAAATCCGCAAAAAATATCCGTTGGAAGTTGGAGCTTGCCATCTTCAGCTGAAAAAATATGAGAAGACAAAATTAGGCTATAAAAGTTTTGTCATTTAATAAAGAGATCCATATCTTTAATAAAATGTAGATAATAACCCGGAGCTCAAGAAAATCCGCAAAAAAGTTCGTTGGAACTGGGAGATCGCCTTCTTCAACTAAAAAATAAGAGAAGAAAAAATTACAATATAAAAATCATATCATTTAATATAAAGATTTTTATATCCTAAAAATAGCCCCGAGCTAAGAAAAATCCGTAAAAATGACCGTTGGAACCAGGAGATTGCCATCTTCAACTGAAAAATAAGAGAAGACAAAATTAGGCCAAAAATCACATCATTTAATAAAAACTTACATATATTCCAGAAAAAATAGAAAATAGCCCCTAGTTCAGAATAATACGCAAAAATGTATGTTGGAACCGAAAGATCGCCATCTTCAACTGTAAAATAAGAGAAGCCAAAATTACACAAAAAAATCGTATCATTTAATATACAGATTCATATCTTCCAGAATATGTAGAAAATAGTTTAGAGCTCAGAAAAATCCGCAAAAGTTTCCATTTGAACCGGGAGATCGCAATCTTCGACTGAAAAAAAATAAGAGGAGACAAATGTAAGCTACAAAAATATCATTTAATAAAAATTTATATATTTAATAGAAAATGTAGAAAATAGCACCGAGCACAAAAAAATCCGCAAAAATATACGTTGGAAACGAGATATCGCCATCTTCAACATAAAAATAAGAGAAGACAAAATTCGGCTATACAAATCATATCAATTAATATAAAGATTCATATCTTACAGAAAATGTAAAAAATATGCTGGAGCTAAGAAAAATCCGCAAAAATGTTTGTTGGAATCGGGAGATCGTCATCTTTATCTGAAAAATAGAGAAGACAAAATTAGGACAAAAATCATATCATTCCATAAAAAGGTACATATCTTCCAGAAATGTAGAAAAAACAGCCACAAGTTAAGAAAATCCGCAAAAATGTCCATTGTAACATGGAGATCGCCATTTTCAACTGAAAAAATAAGAGAAGACAAATGTAGTCTATAAAAATCATATCATTTATAAAAAGTAGAAAAAAGCACCGAGCATATAAAAATCCGTGAAAATGTCTGTTGGAACAAGGAGATCGCCATCTTCAACTGAAAAATAAGAAAAGACATAATTAGGCCAAAAATTATATCATTTAATAAGAGATCAATTTCTTCCAGAAAATTTAGAAAATAGTCCTGAGGTCAGAATAATGCACAAATGTCCATTAGAAACGGGAGATCGCTATCTTCAATTGAAAAATAAAAGAAGAAAAAATTAGTCCAAAAAATCATATCATTTAATGAAAAGATGCATAACTTCTCGAAAATGTAGAAAAATAGCCACGAGCTCAGAAAAATCTGCAAAAATGTTCCTTGTGTTGGAAACTCACAACTCCTCATATGATTTTGATGACACAAACATATTATCTTTGTACTTACTTTATCTATGCAGATGTTAATGCACAAATCAACTAAGACAATCATCAAGCATACAAGTTACAAGAAGTATCCACTACAAGACGAAGCTTATCAAAGATATTTTGTATCTTGTAAATGAGATGTAATCTTTATTTTTTCTCTTGCATTTACTTAGAATGTAAAAGCCTTGATGATAATATCTCTTAGTCATTTAGGATTCGTCCTCAAAAAATCACGTCAAAAATCCCATTAGTCGACCAACCCTTAATGCTAATCGACTAATTTTAATATTAAAATATTTTTGTCCTAAAACTTCATCAGACCCGTTATTTAAGTCTCTATGATCATTTTCCCACAAATTTATAAAATTTCATATTTCTAGTCGACTAAAAGACTTTGTTAGTTTACCAGTCTATTTTCAAATCAGTTATTTTAAATGATTTATCATTTAAATAATTTATTTTATTTCTGGAAGTTAGAACTGCCATAAATAGATAGTTCTTGTCATTTTATATCCATTTACAAAAGTTTCTTTCCGGATTTGGAAGTTACTTTCTGAAAGGATACCTCAACAGCCAGAATCCGAGTGAACAGTTCTAATTAGTCGACCAGTCACACATATTAGTCGACTAATAGAAAAACTTCCCAGAATTTTTTGAAATTTTAGGCAGTTGTCCAACGTTCAAAAACTACCTTTTTGGACTATAAATAGACCCCCAGACCCCTGCCTAAAACACATGAAAATTCACTTTCTTTCTCTTTTCTTAAGTTTACTTTCTCTCTCTAGAAAGTTAGTGATTTTCAGATTTTCTTAGAGGAACCTCTGCAGAAATTTTTCCTCCATAGAACGTCTAATCTTCAAGTTTGTTCTACTACAAGTTCCATCCAGAACCTTGGAGATTCAATCTCCTTCCTTACGCAATAATTTCATCAATTATCAAGGCTATAGGTGATATTGTTGCATACTCTTTCTTTACTTTATTTGGTGAATCTCTTGCTGAAGAGATTGTACAATTTTGCAACACGAGGAGTGTTGGCATCTTTGTATATTGATTATTTGCGGGGAGAAAGTGTTTTAGTGGATTCAAATCTCTACGGTGTAGAGGACTGGACGTAGGATCACAAAGATCCGAACCACGATTAAAATCTCCTTGTTTGTGTTTGGAATATTCTGAATTGTGTTCTTTTATTGCCGCACTCTTATTGCAATTTTTTATTAACTTTTAATTTTGCAACATCGTCGTGATTTACACTATTCACCCCCTCTAGTGTATTTGGTGTGCCAGGAGATCCAACATTTGGTATCCGAGCTACATGATTAAGTTAGCCTACACCTATCCGACGAACACTTCAACTTCTTCATCACAATTTTCAGAAGGACACTCTACTACAAGGCCTCCACTATTCAGTGGGTCCAACTACTCATATTGGAAGACAAGGATGACGATTTATCTTCAAAGCATCGACTATGAACTTCGGAACATGTTGGAAACTCAATACAAGAAGCATACAACTCCATATGCCCAATGGACCACTACTGGCAAATCTGCTGCAACCCACAACTCTAAAGCAATGAATGCACTATTCTGCGCCATGGACAAGATGAATTCAATTGTGTCTCCCAGGCCAAATCAGCATATGATATCTGGCATACACTCCAGGTAACACATGAAGAAACTAATAAAGTTAAGGAAACTAAAATCTCTGTTTTTGTTCACAGGTTTGAGTTATTTAGAATGAAGGAGAATGAACCAATTGGAGAAATGATCACTCGGTTCACCGACATTGTCAACTCCTTAATAGCCCTTGGCAAAACCTATTCTCAAACGAAACAAGTAAGGAAGATTCTTCGTGCATTAACGTCAGAAAGCCATAGAAGAAGCCAATGACTTGTCAACTCTCACCGTTGAAAACTTGGTTGGTAACTTGATGGCCTACGAAGTACAACTTCAAGATTGCAAAGAACAATCAGATACAAAGAAGAAAACTCTTGCCTTCGTCGCTTCATCAGACACCGATGATTCAGACATGGATGATGTTAACATGGCACTTATAACAAGAAACTTTAAAAAATTTCTATGAAGAGGTAAGTTTAAAAGTTCTAAGCCTAAAACTACTGATGCTTCTTTGTGTTTTCAGTGTAAGAGGTCTGGACAAAAAAAGGATTGTCCACTTCTTAAGCCAAAAGAAAATACATTCAACAACTTCAGAAAGGATAAGAAGTTCAAAAAGAGAAAGAAGGCACTAGCAGTAGCATATGACTTATCTTCTCCAGATGATGAAGAAGAAGTCAACGACAATCTAATAAAGAGAATGCTCAAATGAGTTTTATGGCACAAAGTGATAATGAGGTAAGTAGTTTAGATAATGAAGAACTACTTGATGCTTTTAATGAATTATATACGAGATTCAAGAAATTGAATTCTCAATATAAGGCATTAGTTCTTTCTCACCAAGAACTAACCTCCCTTTCTTCTTCATTAAATAGTCTAAAAATTGAGAAGGAAACATTATCTTCTCAAAATGATAAACTACTTCATGAAAATGAGATTCTCAAATCTGAGAATCATAATATGATTTCACGCATTTCCATTTTGGATAAAGATATCTCTTTTCTAAAGTTGAAATATGATGATATGTCTTCTAACATTAGTAAGTTTAATAAAGGAAAGAATAATCTTGATGATTTACTTAGATTACAACATCCTGCTAATCATAGACAAGGTTTGGGATATAAGAATACTTTCAAATCCAATATTTTTGGTAATGTCATTTTAGAAAAGAAAAGGCATGTATTTATTAATGCAAATGAAATTGAGTCGTCTAATAATATGAAAAAGGATATTATTCATATTCCAAAGAAAACCAATTTTTTTACATTTTCTAAGAAAACAATTATGCATAATATTTGGGTTCCCAAAGACATTTGCTTATATGATAAGGATTTATATATATACTAGTTATTACCCGTGTCCATAGGACACGGTTTATTTAAGATATTCCCATCCTCAAAATTTTAGTTCCCCCCAAAATTAAAGCACACTAATTGTTATGTAGTTCTCCCAAAAAAATAAATGATTTCATTTCCCCCCACCAAGAGAGTTTCCCCCTAAAATACAAACTTCCCCAAATTGTTTCATAGATTTTTCAAATTCAAACTTTTGGTGCCATGATGATAAAATATCTTTCAAACATTAAATTTCAAACTCCCATCAAAATTTCAAAACTCCCACTAAAATTCAAACTACCCCCAAGGTTTCTCCCAAAATTTCAAAGTTCCAACACATTTTTGTTTGTCCTAGTCATCATGTATGTTTGTCCTAGTCATCATGTATGTTTGTCCTAGTCAGCCCTAACCTTTATCCTAGTAGGACATAATTCAAATTCTTCATCAAATATAGAACTGCTATCCAATTTCTCTTGCGTTAGTCTATCTTTTATATAATAGATATCCAATTTCTCTTGTCCAAATTCTCTTATCCAAATTCTCTTGTCCAATTTCTCTTGATAACATCCCTTTTTTATATAATAGATATTCAATTTCTCTTGTCCAAATTCTCTTATCCAAATTCTCTTGTCCAATTCCTCTTTATAACATCCCGTTTTTATATAATAGATATCCAAATTCTCTTGTCCAAATTCTCATGTCCAAATTCTCTTATCCAATTTCTCTTGATAACATCCCTCTTTTATATAATAGATATCCAAATTCTCTTATCCAATTTCTCATGTCCAAATTCTCTTATCCAATTTCTCTTGATAACGTCCCTCTTTTATATAATAGATATCCAAATTCTCTTATCCAATTTCTCATGTCCAAATTCTCTTATCCAATTTCTCTTGATAACGTCCCTCTTTTATATAATAGATATCCAAATTCTCTTACCCAATTTCTCATGTCCAATTTCTCTTATCAAATTCTCTTGATAACATCCCCCTTTTATATAATAGATATCTCTTATCCAATTTCTCTTGTCCAATATCTCTTATCCAATTTCTCTTGATAACATCCCTCTTATATATATATATATATATATATATATATATATATATATATATATATATATAACTTTATGCAAAATGTTATTCTTTCTTCTAATTATTTGAAGAAACCAAATTCCACTTGGGTTTGGTTTCCTAAGGACTAATCCTAAGGACCCATATAAAAAGAATACCAATATTTATTGTTTATCTTTCAGGTACCTATAAAATAAAGATGGATACTAAATAATGGATGTTCTAACCATATGACCGGGAGCATCAAACTTCTATCAACCGTACAATTCAAAGACGGTGACACTATTACTTTTGGCGATAACAACAAAGGTAAAGTGATTGGCATTTGGAACAGTTGGTGATCCAACTAAACCAAACATAAAAAATATGCTCATTGTTGACGGTTTGAAACATAATCTCTTATCCATTTCTCAATAATGCGATAAAGATTTTAAAATAGTTTTCGAAAAGAATGCTTGCAATATATATGATTTTAACATGTCTAATATATTATTTCAAGGTAATCGCAAGAATTATATATATATATATATATAAAATAAAAATGCGTTCTGTGGATTTTGGCAGGGCGATCAGCATCGACCCAGGAGGCGATTTCAGCTTTGATTCAAATGGAGGAGGAGATGGATCTCACGACGAGATCAAGGATTCGAATGTTTGCAGCAAGGTTGCTCATGTGAACGACGGCAAAGGGCTTCGTGGACCAAGTAAACCTAACATCAACAAATCGTTGGGCAGTTCCAAAGAGTGAGGTGATCATTCTAGGGGATCTGCAGCGTACGGCATCGGGAGATCTGGCCATTTAGGTGGCTTCTCTTCCTCGGGGAAGGATGCGGATCGGACGGGTGATCGGGTCTCTCCTCATACAGATTCTATAGGAGGCTGGGAGATGGTGGATCGGAGGAGAAGGCGGGGGATGCCTGGTGCTAGATTGGGTGGTGTCGGGACAACTTCATCAAGGCGCAACAATGGTTGGGCACCACCAAGAGGTAATCCCCAAAACAACCGTTTCCCCCCTAAGGTGTTTGACAGAAAGCCTATAAGACCTGCTGTAGAGATTAAAATTGATCCTACGAGGGTGAAACAGTCCTGGGCGGATGTTTGTTCCTCCATCAGAAAGTACGACATTGATGTGGGTATGTCTTTTGTGGCCCCCATTGCTCAAGAAGATGTCACACTAATGGCAATGGTACCAAAGTCTGCTTTGGCCCGAGGAGCAGAACAGTGGAAGTCTACCCTCATAGGGTACGTCTTGGGTGATATCCCTTTTTATGGACAGATTTGTGCTTGGGTGGATAGACTATAGAATCTCAAGAGGGGGGTGAAGATTTATAGCCGGGAGAACAGTTTTTTCTGTTTCAAATTTGAGGATGATGGAGAATGCGAGAGGATTTTACAGGGTGGGCCATGGATGTTTGACGGGAGACTGGTAGTTCTACAACGATGGAGTGCTGGGGTCAACTTGGAGCATGATATCCTATCTTCTGTTCCAGTCTGGATCTAGCTACATGGTGTCCCCTGGAAATGTGGACACTTGAAATCTTGAACTGCATTGCGTCCTTGGTGGGTAACCCAATCTGCCTGGATAAGCTTACTGCTAAGAAGGAGCGCTTATCCTATGCAAGATGCCTTGTAGAAATCCATGCTAAACAGGCTCCTATGCAAAATGTCTCGGTGGGTACTGAGGATGGGCCGACACTAAAAATCGGAGTGAAGATAGAGGGGGAACCATCGAGATGCTCTAAATGTGTTTGCTTTGGTCACTCTGATAACCAATGCCTTGAATCAGGTGAGCCCCCTTCATTCCAAATCAAACAAATTGCGGAGGACCAGTTGGAGGAAGGAGAGATTGCGGGGTTTGCTAATAGCTTGCCCCTCGCAGCTGGTGATGTGGTACACAATATTGGACAGCTTGACAAGCCTCATGCCGTGAAGCCATTAGTGTGTTTGCCAGCAGACTACTCGCCTAACCCTGAGCTACCACCACTTGATATTGGGAGGGGTGTCTTAGGGGGCAATGTTGCTAGCAGCTCTGGATGTGATGCCCCCATTGCTATTAGTTCAGTAAGCAATTACCAGGGCTCCCTCACTTGCAGTGTACAAGGAGTTCTCTTGCCCGCTGAGGCACTGGTAACAACTGAGGTGATTTCTTCCGGCCAAGGCCTAGCAAATTCCCCAGCGCTCACTGAGAGCTGTGTAGTTCTTGCCGCAGAATCCCTCTCGGATATGACTTTGCCTGAAGCCGTGCATGGATTGCTTGGAGCTGGGCACCACAAGGTCCCGCCCTCCTCTGATGTCACCGAGCATGGAATTCTTGATGCTGGGCGCCCCAATGCCTTGCCATCACTCATCTCTGAAGGCACTGAAACTGAAATTGAATTGGTTATAGACCAAGTGCCTGAGAGTATTGCAGTAGACAATCCTGAATGGGAGGTTGAAATGGAGGCACTTAAACAGCAAGCTGAGCCAAAAAATGCAAAAAAGAGACAAGAGCCCCAGGCTTCCTCCAGGAAAAGTTCCAGAATCCAGGAGAATAGCCAGAGTCGAAAACCTACTGTGGATAAATGACTGTCTTCGTTTGGAATACCAGAGGTCTAAATAATTCGGTGAGGAAGAGGGACCTTTGGGATTTTTTGATGAAGGTTAAGCCCTCGGCAATAATTCTGATTGAGACTAAGCTCAAGAATCTTACTAATGAGGGAAAGTCTGTTTTCCCAAAAGACTGGGCCTCTTTTAATAATTTTGATGTCTCTTCTGGAGGCAGGATACTTATGGGATTTGATCCTAACGTGTGGAGAGTGGGATTGTTGACGTACTCGGCCCAGCACATATCCGTTTCTTGCAAGAATTTAGGAGGGCTGATGTGCGTCATTACATGTGTTTATGGCCGCAACACTATGGAGGAGAGGAGGGACCTCTGGAAAATTCTGGAGCATGATTGCCTGCATGCAAAAAATGGAGCTTGGCTTGTGGGGGGTGGATTTTAACAGCGTGTTGTACTCTCGCGACAAGATTAGAGGTAGAAGGCTTGAGGTGAGTATGGTCCGGGAATATGAAGAATGCATTGGCAAATGTGGTCTACAGGGGCTGAAGAATACGTGGAATAGACTAAGCTGGTGTAACAATCGGCTTGGTGTAGATCGTATTGTTGTGCAGCTGGATCGGGTTTTCTCAAATGCAAAATGGATAAACTTAATGCCAGAATCGTATATTGACTATTTGGAGGCAGGCACTAGCGACCACTACCCCATGGTTGTCCATCTTCATAGTCAAGTACTATCTAAGCCCAAGCCCTTCAAATCCTTTAATTTTTGGTCCTCATGCCCAGGATACAAGGAGGTCATTTGCTCTCATTGGAAATATTCTGAAGTTGGCACCCCTATGTACCGGCTAGTTCAAAAACTTAGTAATCTGAAACCCTTACTTCGGGGCTGGGCAAGGGATTTCAAGGCTGATAATTTGGTGGAGAAAAGCAGGAAATCCCTGGAGGAGATCAGGCAAAACCCACTTATACATGTTGACTTGGACCTGCAAAACAGGGAATCTCTACTTATTAGAGAGTTGTCTCAGGCTCTAAAAATGGAGGAGGACATGTTTAAGCAAAAAAGCCGCCAGGATTGGCTCACTCTTGGAGATCAAAATAATAAGTTTTTTTACACTCATATGAAGGCTAGGATCAGTCGAAACAATTTGCTGCATCTGGTAGATGAGAATGGCGCAAAGAACAGGGTATATGCTAATCTGATGGATGATGCTCCTTCCTTTTATAAAAAGCTATTCAACCAGAACAATTATCAAACTTCGGTTGAACAATTATCAAACTTCCTTTCAAAATCTGGTCCCTAAGCGTATTTTAACAGAGGAGGCTGGGGCTTGGCTAAGTAGAAGGGTTTCTAGCGAGGAAATAAAGGAAGCAGTTTTTCAAATTGGGCCTGGCAAGGCTCCAGGTTACGACGGGTACAACGGATACTTCTTTCAGCATAATTGGGATCTTATTGGTGTGGACGTCACTATTGCAATCAAATCTTTTTTCGCATCTGGATCTCTCCTCAGACAGGTGAACCACACATTCCTTACTCTAGTGCCGAAAAATTCAAATGCTAGTGGTTTGGGGGACTATCGACCCATTGCCTGTTGCAATGTTCTATATAAGTGCATCAGCAAAATTATTTGCAACAGGCTTAAAGAGGTTGTACATGATCTGATTTCTCCTAACCAAGCTGCGTTCCTCAAAGGAAGACTACTTTCTGACTGTTCTCTTATTGCTCATGAGCAAATAAGAGACTTCAGTAACCCGATGGGGGGAGGGCTTGTTTAAAGTTGGATCTTCGGAAGGCATTTGACAGTGTGAACAGAGATTTCGTCCTCTACTTTTTGCGGTTGCTGCGGTTTCCAGACACATTTATTTCTTGGATTAGGGAATGCATCTCCACGCCTACGTTCTCTGTTATGGTAAATGGGGCTCCTTATGGCTATTTTGGAAGCAACAGAGGACTACGGCAAGGTGATCCCCTCTCTCCGTTTCTTTTTGGTATTATCATGGAGACTTTCTCTATCCTTGTAGACAGGGCCATCATGTCACACAAGATCCAACCTATGAGGCGAAGTGGATCCATCTCGTATCTTCTATTTGCAGACGACTTATTGGTATTTTGCAGAGCCAATAGGAAATCATTCTTGGGCATTAAAAATTTATTGGAAGAATTTTCAGATTATACGGGACTGGAGGTAAATTGGGACAAGAGTTCTGGATTATTTAGTAAGGGAGTCAAAAATAAAATGGTGCTGGCAGATTACTTGGGAATCACAATTGCAACTACTATCACAACATATCTGGGGTTACCTCTTTCTGTTAAGTACCCTACGTCCCCTAGCTATAAGAGGTTGATTGACAATGTAAAAAAGAATGGGGGGTTGGTCTTCCTCGCTTCTATCCATTGCAGGGCGTATAGATCTTGTCAGATCGGTCATTTACGGTATGGTGGATTTTTGGATGCAGGCGTTTCACATCCCTGTGAGCGTTCTGAGAACCATTTCAGCGGCTTGCCGTCGTTTCATTCTGGGAAATACCCGATCCTGGGCTTGGGAGGATTTATGTAAGCCTAAGACTGAGGGTGGTGTTGGTATTCGGCTTTTAGAGGAGCTCAACATAGCTGCGAGAGTGAGGCTAACTTGGAGGTACCTGACTTCAGAGAGTATCTGGGCAAAATTCATGCGGACGAGGTATGGCACAGCCGGCGGAATCTTTGCGGCAAAGGGCTCTGTTCTTGAATCCGGTTGCTGGAAACGATTGCTGCGTTACAGGCCTGCTTCCCAGGCGCTGATAAGGAGGGTAGTTCGGGACGGCCGATCGACATCATTCTGGCACGATTGGTGGCTCGACGTGGGGCCTCTTTCTCAGCATTTCGAAACCCCTGAGGATGATGCGAAGTATGTTGTTGCAGACTACTGGGTGGGGAACAGTTGGAGCTTGGATGCGGGCATTGACCCTGTGCGACATCTTCTCGGCAATGTCATGCTAACGACGGGTTCCGATTGCTGGAAATGGACACGGGGGGACTCTTTTACTTTCAAAGAAGCATGGGAGGGGGTTCGCAGTAGGGGCCAGGCATTCCCTATACACAAATTAATATGGTACCAACACAACATACCGAAGATGTCTCTCACCCTCCTGAGAGCTTTCCGAGGTAAACTTCTAACTAGAGATAAGCTTTGCAGGTGGTTGACTAACTCTCCTCCCAACTGCGTTTTATGTGATGACAACTCAGAAGAAAATTTCAGTCATCTGTTCTTTGACTGCAGCTATTCAGGTTACATATTCCATAGGGCCATGCTAAAGCTTAGGGGCCCACTCCATGTCCCCTCGTCCCTACCTGATGTAGGGAAATACTTCCTGTCTCACTATAGTGGAAAGGACTGTTTGAGCTTACTTTCTAAAACCACTTTGGCGTGCTTGGTATGGCACGTCTGGCTGGAAAGGAATAGAAGGATTTTTGAAGATGTACGGAGATGCAAGACAATTTTATTTGAAGATATTGCTGCTGATATTAGAGTATCATTACAGGATCAAGAACCAGCATCTGTCGAAGAAGTGCAAGTTTTTTCAAACTGGGAGTTTAGGGATAATGGATGATTTATGTAAGATTTTGTTAGGGTGTGTGTTCGCTAGTGGGGAGTGACGACGCCTGTGTCCTATCCTCCCCCTAGCGGATCCTCTCCCTATATGTCTTATGGTTGTATGTTTCTTGTGCATATTCAATAAATTAACACGCTTACCTTTCATATATATATATACTAGTCATAACACGTGCCGGCAGGCACGGATCATTTAAGATTCTCCCCGCGAAATCTTTGTTCCCCAACAAATTATTTCCACATCCAAAATTAAAAAGAACAACAAAATAGCGTAAAAATATTTAGCGGCACAGACGCCTTCGACGCGGAACAACAAATTCGGCGTAGAACAATAAATTCGACGCAAGCGCCTTCGACAAATTTGGCGTAGAACAAAAAATTCGATGCAGAACAAAAAATTCTATGTAGAACAACAACTTCGACATGGGCACCTTCGGCGCAGAACAACAAATTAGCAAAAAAAATTGCGCGGAGCGCATTCGGTGCGGAACAAAAAAAATCATCGTGAAAAATTTAGCGGGCTCCTTAGGCGTCCGCACCACGCGCCGCCTAAGGCGCGGTTAATTACAGCAAGCCCTCTCCAACTACCTTGTGAACGATTCCCTGCCTTGGGAACGATTCCCGTGGGTTAAGATCGTCTTTTCCACTCTAGCTTTGGACATGCGAAGGTTTATTGAATGTTTTGAATCAAAGTTTATTAAACTTCAGTGGATTTTAATGCAAGTGGACCTACTTTGCATAGGTTATTAAACTTCAATAATATGACTTAATATGTCTATTAGTTAAATTATGTGTGTTTATTAAATATGAGACTTCAGTGGATTAAGTTCGGTGGATTAATATGTCTATTAGTGTTTATTAAATATGTCTATTAGTTTCTGGGCTTTGTCTTCAGTAACTTAAAGTAGGCGTGTTGGACTCACTTTAATCCACAGATTATTAAACTTCAGTGGATTGAAACCCATTCAATGGATACGTCTCATTGTTTTGCCTCGACCCACAAAAAATCTGTCTCTATCCTTGTGCAGTTTTTTTGGCTCCACCCACAAAAAATCCATCTCAATCCGTCCCAGGTTTGTTGGTTTTCAATCCATGTGTTGTGTTTTTTTTCCTCGACCTTTGGGTGATGAGAAGAGATGGCCATTTTTTGCCTCGAGCTTTGGGTTTGCATTTATGAGGAGAGAGTGAGTGAAAGACTGAAGAATGCTTTTTCACTGGCCTTGATACTATTCGTCTCGGTTTGTCACCGGCCTTCCACATGAAATGACATCACAATCCCACTCTACCATACAGTAATTTCTTGCCTCAAGCGTGGGAGTCCGTAACCGTAGTAGCCATGGTTCGAGGAATTTCAAAATTTTGTTTTCCCCCCAACAGTTCCCCACCCAAATTAAAGATTCCCCAAAACTTTCGCAAAACATGCGGTCCTGTTCAAAATACAATCGAATCATATGAAACAGCTTGCATCCATTCATCTGTTGTTTGTCAAAATGACTATTGACCAGCCTGTTCAATCCAGCTGCAGGTTAAGCTAAACGGTGACGATGGTAAAGCTTACCCTTTTTCGTCGAAGGGTTGGAAGAAGGAGAAGAGAGGGGCAGTTGATTTCACTCCACAGTCTCCACTCGTTAAGTCTTCACCCAAAATAGCCACTTTAATTTTTTATAATGAAATAAATTTGGTCGAAAAAAATACTGGGCTCTTAACTAATTTCTAATTCCATCTGCTATGTGCTCTCTGTTATCAAAGCTCAAGAAAATAAGGCACAAAATGCCCACAAAATACTGTTGTGGATGCGAAAATTGTAATCTAAAGTATGATACCGTGGAGACAACCGAGGGCTCTTAACTATTTTAACTTCAGATTACAATTTTAACATCATGCCTTCAAATTAATGTTGAACACCCTTGAACAAACGAATTTTTTTCTAGAACCCTCGGTTATCAATTGTAATAGTTAAGAGATCACAAAATTTTTCTTTCTATACTGTTGTGGATGCGAAAATTGTAAGAAATTACTAATACTATTTACAATTTTAAGCTCTCGGTTTACACTATTGTTTACAATTTTAACATCATGCCCGGAAAATAACTTACAATTTCGTATGTGCGCAATAATTTAGCACAAAATGGCATCGACGTCAGCTCTTCCAGCAAAATGGCATCGACATCCCCTTTTCCCACGACCAGACTTGGCTGCCTCCTCTTCAAGTGGCATCGACTTCCTCCTTCGTGTGCAGATCGATGTTCGAACTGTGCCTTCGGGTTTCGGGAGCACAAAGAAGACATTGCTGCCGGGCTCCGGGTTTGACTTCGTCTCATTCTTCGCGTCATCCGAGACGGTGGCAGAGGTCAAGCGGGATGAAGGCTTCTTGGAGGTTTGTGCGATGACGAAGACCCCTGCGGGATGAAAGCTCCAGTTCCATCTCTCGGTCCTCTGTCGAATGACATGCTGGTGGCTCGGACCTCCTCTTCGGCATTGACGATGCTCCATCCCGACTTCGCAGGTCCTCTGTCTTAGCAAGTAGATGAATTATTAAGCATGTAGATCATTGCAAGTATGAGGATCACACTGTCAAAGAAAAAAATGACCACTTAATAATTCATGGCGGTACTGTCAAAGCCCATTGTCAATACTAGAGCGATGAACAGAGCTCGGAGTTGAGTCTTCGACAAATGTAGGTCGGAGCTCGTCTTGGGCTTGACTGGAGACAAACTACAGTTCGTCAGGGATTCTCAGTCTTAACCAGAGGTGAGTCGTAGCTCGTCGTCTAGGCTGCCTCGGTGATGTCTTCTTGAGACCATGGCAGGATGACGGTGTACAGGTGCTCAAAAAAGAACTGATCAGTTCACAAAAAGTAAAATTGAGAGAAATGGATCCAAGGTAGGGAAAGTTAAATTTTCTGCCGTGAGACCCCGCATCTCTTCCAATAGCGAGATGGCCATGTCTGCCTGGCGACGGACTGATCTCACTCTAGCTCATGGGCGGACGAAGTGTCGCATCTTGGCAAAGCTCATATAGCTGACCCTAACATCAGAGATTGAGCTTCGGTGTTGTACGTCTTCTCGATCTTCTCATTTGGAGGAGGAGGAGGAACTGGAGCTTTCTTCTTGCTGAACCAAACTCTCAAAGGAATGGGGATGAAGGAGAGAAAGAGAGTGATAAAGGAGTGCGGTTTGAGGTTTGAACTGTGAGAAATTGGGAGGTTAATTGATTTTTTAAGCTGAGAGAGAGTGCGTGAATCGAGGAGCCTTTGCTGCTTTATTGGGAAAAAGAGAGGACAGGTCACAACACTCATTGTCTGTTGTTCTCCCCCAAAAACACCTTTGCTCTTCCCTAATACGAAGAGGCTCTTGCTCTTCCCCATGTCACGCAAAGAGTTATCAAATGGGACCCACAAATCAAAAGGCTGTCTTCCAAAATACAAATAATTCCTCTCAAAACTTCATCTCAACCGTTGATTCCTCTAGTTTTAATCTGAGCCGTCTTTCTATCAACCAGCTTGTCCTAGTCAGCTTGTCCTAGTCAGCCCTAGGATTCAAAAAACACTGTCAAATGTATAATATATATATATATATATATATATAGGAAAATTTTCAAATGAGAACATTTCGCACCGTGCGAAAATGTTTTCATTTGAAAATTTTCCTATATGAGCGATCTTCCGTTGCGAAAAAACCCGTGCGAAAACATTTTTTTTATTTTTTTGAAATTTTTTTTTCAAAAATTCTTTTTTTGATGTTTAATCCATACAAATATATACCCCAGGGAAAATAATGGGTGAACCCGTTAGGCATTAGAGCACCCATCCACCCGTTACAAATTTAACGGTCTCAAAACGTCGAATTTGATGAAATGCCTTGATCGAAGGCCAAATGACATTATTTCTCAACCATTATTTTTTGAGGGGGGTATAACAACATATAATGAGGGTGGAAAAAAGAATTTTTGAAAAAAAAATTTCAAAAAAAAGATAAAAACATTTTCGCACGGCTTTCGCACAGGTTTTTTTGCAACAGAAGATCGCTCTATATATATATACTAGTCATTACCCGTGCCCATAGGGCACGGTTTATTTAATGGCTGAGTTCCCCCCCACAAATTTCAAGTTCCCCCAAATTTCAAGTTTTCCCACAAAATTTCAAGTTTCCCCCCAAATTTAAGTTTCCCCCAAAATTTAAGTCCCCCCATAATTGTCATTACCACTGTTTCAGAGTGTTTTCTCACTACAAAGCGTTGACCGTGGATAACCCGGTCAACGTGGTCAAGGGGCCCGTTTGGGTCCCTCGGGCGAGTCGAGTTGGTGCAGTTGAGGTCTGAGTCGATCGAGCGAGCGACGTGGAGCGCGTCGACCGAATTGGATCGGGGGTCCTCGGCCGTTGGTGGGGCGAGGGGAAGCCTCGGCCCGGGTCGAGACGCTCGGCCTCGGTCGGCTGGATTCGGCCTCGGCGGACGGACGACGAGGGGAAGCCTCAGTCGTCCAGCTGGCTGCGTAGTCGGCGAGGGGCGGAGGGGAAGCCTCGGCCCGTGGATCAAGTGCCCTCCTGCGTAGACGAGAACGCTCGTCAGGGGGCCGGACCTTGGTTCCGGCCAAATCCCCTCCGATGCCTAAGTCAGACAGAGATCTGAATGAGGAGGCCTGGCGGAGACGGTTCGACTCGTGAGGAGATCGGAACGGCGTCTTACGGTGCAAGCGGGGGAGGAAGGAAATGAAATGGGGGAACTAGGTCGTTGATGGAGTACCTTAGGTTCTAGATACCCGAGATGCGGTCCCTTGTCCTGTCGTCCTCCTAGCCCCTTTATAGACCTCCGCCGTGATTGCCCCCGACCCACGTCGCTCGTCTGCCCCCAATCGTGCCCCCTCAATCCGCCCCCTGCCGCCGCTCCCTGCGCCACGCCAGCCTCCCCCCATAACTGCCATTAAGTGGTAGTGGGATCGAGGGAGCGGTTATCGCAGGAGTGGGTGAGTGACCCGTATGTTACCGGGGCCGGGTCGGATCTACATTCGGGGGAGTCCCCGATAGGGCCTTATCGAGTGGGCCTGAGTGCTCAGATGGGCTCTTGACCGGAGGTCGGGTTTCTGGGCTCGTGTCTTTCGGGCCTCGGCCAAATAGGCGTAACAATTGCCCCCATCGGTCGGGTCGATCGGCCTCGGCCGGTTCGGCTCGGCCGATGTGACTTCCGCCGACTTTGACAGGCTCGCCAATCGATGTCGACTCATTTATTAGTCGTCATCATGAGTTGGTCCGTTCGATACTTTTAAGGCGCGGGCTCCGAAGCGCCGTCGGTCCTCTGATGCTGCCACGTGTAGCTGCAAGCTTATCCCCACCGCTCGCTAGGTCATCTTAAGTTGAGAATCCGAGGGGTTCGTGAGCCGCCATCCCGTCGTTTTCTCCTTTGTGCTAATCCATGTTCTGCCCGAGCTCGGCCTCATGTCATCTTCCTCTGCCACGGGTTCGGTTCGGTCGGAGCGCGACGCAGCTCCAGGTCTGGCGGGTGGTCCTCCTTCGGCGATTCGTCAGCACGGGGATGATCTTACAGGGGTGCCCCCAGAGGTCTTGTCGTGGCCTTCGTCGATCTGTGCCATCGCCATCGGGAGCATGCGCTCCGCCTACCTGCTTCCGCCTTACTCGGCTCGTGCCCCTGGGGCTGACGAGCGGATCTGCTTTCCCGGCCCCAACGAGGTTGGAATATATGAGAAGTGCTTCCGCTTCGGGCTTTGTTTCCCGCTCCATCCTTTTATCGTTGAGCTCCTTCAGGCCCACAACGTGTGCCTGTGTCAGTTCTGTCCCAACGCCGTCGGGCTCCTCGTCGGGTTCATCGTTGTCTGCATGCTGAAGGGAGTGGCGCCCTCTCTTCGCCTCTTTGCCCAGTTCTACCGCCTGAGCCACCACCAATCGGGGGCGTGGATTTACATCAGCGCCCGCCCGAAGATGACCCTGGTGCTGGGGTTGCCGAGCTCCCTAAAACGCTGGAAGGGGGAATACGTGTTTGTCACATTCCCGTCGTGTGTACCTTTCCCGGTTCGGTGGGAGGCGGCCGGTGCCGTCATCCTTGATCTGGGTGAGCCGACGGTCGCCGAGCAGCAGACGGCGAAGGACATGCTGGCGATTCCTGCAAGGGAGCGCTCGATCGACGTCCTCTTTAGTGACCACAACTTGCGTAAGACGGTATGGCCCCTAGGTAAGTTTCTCCGAGCGTTCGCCCTTTGAGGTCGTCCAGGTTCTGTTCTGTCTCTCATCTCTTCTTTGAGTGCAGGTGGATTCCCTCTTGGTCCCTCTCCCGCCAGCGCTCTCGTGCAAGTCCCAAATCCGGATCCGCGCAGAAGGGATCATGTGCTGGAGGTCCGGAAGAAGCAGCGGGTCGGGACCGCGACCGGAGGCTCAAAAAGGAAGAAGGTGTCATCTCCCTCTCTTCCCTTGCTGGGGTCTTCCAAGAGGGTCCGTGAGGGGGACGAGGGGGTTGATGTCTTGCCAACTGCTGATCGACCTCAACCCGCCCCCGTTGAGGTTGCCTGGCCGTGGGTCGGCCCTTCACCCCTCCCGGACGATTCTCTCCCTGATGCTTACAGTCGGTATCTTGGTGCGTTCCGCTCCGCTCCTGGCGAGTTCCCTTCGTCGGGGGAGGGTCTTCTTCGTCCACGCTTCCCAGTGGGGGAGAAGGAGTCGGTGTTTTCGAGCCGCGGGGCCGCCGCTCGAGTGGCCGAGAACTGTTGTCTCCCTCCCAATCAGGCGGTGTTGGACGGAGTCAGAGGTGACTGTTTGGCTACCTTCGTGATCCAGGCTGGTCAACAGGTAGTGTGTCTCTGCTTGTCCCCCCTTTCTCCAGCTGCTTTTGCCGTCTTACCTTCGTTGCTTTGGCGCAGTTGTCCTCGGTGGGCCTCTCAATGAGGCGCCAATTCACGGCTCTTCCCAAAGACAAATCCGACGCCGGGCGAGGCCCTGAGGCCCTTGGCGAGAAGGGGGAGGCAGGTCAGTTAGAAGAAGCGCGGGTCCAGTCCTTGGATTCTCGCGTAACTGAGCTGTCCTCTGCCCTGGAGGAGGCAGACCGAGAGAGAGCCTTGGCTCTGGCTGCAAAGTCGGATGCCGAGGCGCGTCTCGCCGAGCTTTTGAGAGGCGCCGTCACGTCTGGAGGAGCCGAGCAGATCCCCAACCCTGCTGCTGCCTCCGAGGCCTTGGAGCTCTCCGATCGTCTGGAAGTGGCGGAGGAGCAGGCGAGGGTCCTTCTTGCCCAACTTGGCGAGAAATCCCGGGAGATCGAGAAGGAGAGGGCGGAGCACCAGCGCCAGATCGAGACCTTAGAGGTCCGGATGCGGGGGCTGGAGGAGGTGGATCCGGCCAGGATCGCCCAGGATGCTGTGGCAGAGTATGCCACCTCCTTTGTTGAGACCGCCTTATCGGAGGCGTTCGAGAAGGGCTTCGCCCGGTGTCAGTCCGAGATCCAAAAGAAGTTCCCGCTCTCGGGGGTCAACTTCGAGGATCTTCGGATGTACCCTGACGTCGAACGGAGTAAGGGGGGAGACCCTAGTGGGCTGCCATCCTGTGGCTCCACCGGTGCCCCCGGAGAAAAATGAGGGAGGGGAATGCCCCTCGGCCTCTTCGTGCACCCTTCTGTATATCTTTTTGCTTTATCTGGAAAGGAATGAATTCAAAACAAATTTATTTCATAGGAAACGATACATCTATTGAAAATACTTGCGTAAATGTTCCGCATTCCAAGTGTGAGTGAGAATCCTCCCCTCCATGTCGGCTAGTCGGTAGGCTGCGGGTCCGAGGACCTCGACGACTTTGTAGGGTCCCTCCCATCTAGCCGCGAGCTTCCCTTTGTGAGCGGTATCAGTGTTGAAGCCCGCTTTCCGGAGGACCAGGTCCCCGAGGTGGAAGCTTCTTCCCCGCACCCGAGCGTTGTAGTATCGGGCCACCTTCTGCTTCTGGCGGATGATGGTGGCCAGTGCCTGCTCCCGTCGCTCGTCGAGGAGCTCCAGATTGAGCCCCAGGCCCTGCGAGTTCCGGTCTTCGTCAAAGTATTTGAGGCGGAGGGATTCTTCGCCCAATTCGACCGGCACCACCGCCTCGGCCCCGTAGGTGAGCATGAACGGGGTCTCGCCAGTGGCCTCCTTGTGGGTCGTCCGGTATGACCAGAGTATCCCGGGGAGCTCTTCTGGCCAGTTCCCTTCGGCGTCTTTCACTTTCTTCCGGAGGGGCTCTATGATGCACTTGTTGGCCGCTTCCGCCATCCCGTTGGTCTGGGGGTGCGCTACAGAGGCGAAGAGAAGCTTGATTCCCCATTCCTCGCAAAAATCTTTAAACCCAGCGGAGTCGAACTGCTTCCCGTTGTCTGTGACGATGGCCCTTGGCACTCCGAATCTGGAGATGATGGAATTCCATACGAAGCTTTTTGCTTTCTTCCACGTGATGGTGGCCAGCGGTTCGGCCTCGATCCACTTGGTGAAGTAGTCTACCGCCACAATCAGATGCTTCCGCTGCCCCTCGTCCAGGTTTAAACGGTCCGAGGATGTCGAGCCCCCATTTCGCAAAGGGGATGGGGCTCACGATAGGGATGAGCTCTGACGGGGGAGTCGAGATGTGGTGGGCATACCTCTGGCATTCTTGGCATTTTTGGACGTAGCTTGTTGCATCTTGGGCCAGGGTCGGCCAGTAGTATCCCTGCCTCAAGATCTTCTGTGCGACCATCTTTCCCCCATGGTGATTCCCGCAGATCCCGTCGTGGACCTCCCGTAGGACGTAGTCAGCTTCCTGCGGTCCGATGCACTTCAAGTATGGGAGGACATCCGTCTTGGTCCAGCGTCTCCGGTAGAGCGTCCCTTCATGGATCACGTATCGGAGCGCCTTTCTCTCTAGGGCTCGGCGTTCGTCCCCATCGGTCGGCACCTCCCCGTGAGTGAGGTACCGGATGATCGGGTCCATCCAGGTGGGCTCTTGGTCGATTTCCATCACCTCGTGCTCCTCCGTGCTGGGGGACTGCAGGTTCTCCACGTAGATGGTGCGGCCCAGCTCCTTTGGCGAGGACGAGGCCAGCTTTGACAACGCATCTGCCCGCGCATTCTCTGATCGCGGGAGGTGCAAGACTTCCACATTCTTGAACTTGGACATCACCGCTCTGGCGACAGGGAGATATCTCTGCATCGTCTCCTCCCGTGCCTCGTAACTCCCCAAGAGTTGATTGACAATGAGCTTCGAGTCGCTGAGGAGGCGGACGGACTCGGCCCCGAGCTCCAGGGCCAGCCTCAGGCCGTTGATCACCGCTTCGTATTCCGCTACGTTGTTCGTGGCTGGGAACTCGAACCGCAACGCGTATTCCACAATGTTCCCTTCTGGAGATCGGATTGCAATCCCAGCCACGCCTCCTGACTGTGTGGCCGACCCATCCACATGGACTATCCACGCTCCTGGATCTCCTAGCTGGAAGTGGTCAGCCGAAAGAAAGGACAAGGGTTGAGCAATTACCGTCGCTGGGTCTCCTTCCTCCGGGGGGGCGTTTGTGCACTCGGCGATGAAGTCGGCCAGAGCCTGCCCTTTGATGGCCGTGCGCGGTTTGAATCGGAGGTCGAACTCGGTCAGTTCCACTCCCCAGTTTAGCATCCTTCCCATTCGATCGAATCTCTTGAGGTTCTGCTCCAGTTGTGAGTCGGTCAGGATCAGTATGGTGTGGGCCTGGAAATAGGGTCGGAGCCTTCGTGCCGAGAGGACGAGGGCGTACGCCAGTTTCTCCATGGGCGAGTATCGCACCTTCGCCCCCTTCAAGATCCGGCTCGTGTAATATACCGGCCTTTGCACCCCACCGTCTTCCCGGATCAGCACCGAACTCACAGCTTCCTCCGCGCACGCCAGGTAAAGGCTCAGCGATTCCCCTTCCCGTGGCTTGGACAGGAGAGGCGGGCTGCGGAGATACTCTTTGAGGTCTTCGAACGCCATAGAGCAGTCTTCGTCCCACAGTATCGTCTTCCTATTGTCTGCAGGTTCTGCGATCGCTTTCCTCAGGACCTTGAAGAAGGGGAGCGATCTTTCCGCCGATTTGGAAAGGAATCGCCCCAAGGCTGCGATGCGCCCGTTCAGCCTCTGCAGCTCTTTGATCGTTGTCGGCTCGCGCATGTTGATCAGCGCCTTGATCTTGTCAGGATTAGCCTCAATGCCACGGTTAGTTATCATAAATCCCAAGAACTTGCCAGATCTTACCCCGAACGTGCACTTCGCGTGGTTGAGTCGAATGTGGTGTCGCCGCAACCGTTCGAAGGTCTCCCGTAGGTCGGCGATGTGGTCTTCTGGTCGCCTTGATTTGACAAGCATGTCGTCGACGTAGACCTCCAGGTTCCTTCCGATCTGGGAGCTAAAAACCTTGTTGACCATTCTCTGGTAGGTGGCCCCTGCGTTCTTCAAGCCAAAGGGCATCTTCCTGTAGCAGTAAGTCCCCCGGTCCGTCGTGAAGGCTGTCATTTCCTCGTCCCGGGGGTCCATCTGGACTTGATTGTACCCTGAGTAAGCGTCCATGAAGCTAAGCATCTCGTACCCCAAGGCGTTGTCCACCAGGTGGTCGATGCGCGGCAGGGGGTAGCTGTCCTTGGGACAGGCCTTATTGAGGTCACTGAAGTCCACGCACATCCGTCACTTCCCGTTGGGCTTCTTGACCATCACTACGTTCGACAGCCACTCCGGGTACCAGACCTCTCGTATGAAGCCGGCATCAAGGAGACGCTCCACTTCCTCGGAGGCTGCCTTCATCTTCTCGCCGCCCAGGTTACGCTTTTTCTGCCTGACCGGCTTGAAGTTGGGGTCGGCGTTGATCTGGTGGACGATCACCTGGGGGTCTACGCCGGGCATGTCCTCCGGTGACCAAGCAAAGATGTCCAGGTTCACCTCCAGGCACTCGATCAGCTGATCCCTCAGGTCCTGGCTCAGCCCTCTCCCGATCGAGACGAACCGGCCCTCAACGTCCGTGACCGGGATCTGCTCTTGCTCCTCCGCAGGGGTGGGCCTAGGCCTACTCCTCAAGTCGAGCGCGGCCATCTGGTCGACTAGACGATCCTCGGGAGCCTCCTCCACCAGTTGATAACAGATACTCGGTCTCCCCGCGTCGCCTTCGACTTGCCCCATCCCCCCTGGCGTTCGGAATTTGATAGTCTGATGGAGGGTTGAGACTACCGCGTCGACGGCGTTGAGTAGGGGTCGACCGATGATCCCATTGTATTCCGACCCGATCCCCAGTACGATGAATTCCACCGCGAGGGTCACCGAGTCCGGCGCGTCTCCGAGCGTTACCGGGAGATGGATCGTGCCGATGATGGGGGTGGAGTGACCCGTGAATCCTACCACGGGTCTCGAGCGAGGTCGTAAGTCTTCCTTCCGCCGCCCCATTTTTTCCAGGGTTGACAGGAAGAGGACGTCACAGGAGCTGCCGGTGTCGACAAGCAGCCGCCATACCATGGTAGTGTCTATGACCACTGACACCACCAAAGCCACGTCCGAGCTGCGCGCCGTTACGGATGCGCTCGGTCTCCCGACCGGTGGGGACGGGGAGGGCCTCCCGGCCCTTTCCTCACGATCCTCCTCGCGTCGGGCCCGCGCCCATTCTTGCCAACGATGGCGGGCCCTGTCGCCTCGCGTCAGGGCCTTGCTCCCCTTTCGCCGAGATGGGGGAGATCGCGTCATCGCAGATGTGGTTTGTTTCTTCGTGGGACAGTTCGTTCCCACAGACGGCGCCAGATGTTTCAGAGTGTTTTCTCACTACAAAGCGTTGACCGTGGATAACCCGGTCAACGTGGTCAAGGGGCCCGTTTGGGTCCCTCGGGCGAGTCGAGTTGGTGCAGTTGAGGTCTGAGTCGATCGAGCGAGCGACGTGGAGCGCGTCGACCGGATTGGATCGGGGGTCCTCGGCCGTTGGTGGGGCGAGGGGAAGCCTCGGCCCGGGTCGAGACGCTCGGCCTCGGTCGGCTGGATTCGGCCTCGGCGGACGGACGACGAGGGGAAGCCTCAGTCGTCCAGCTGGCTGCGTAGTCGGCGAGGGGCGGAGGGGAAGCCTCGGCCCGTGGATCAAGTGCCCTCCTGCGTAGACGAGAACGCTCGTCAGGGGGCCGGACCTTGGTTCCGGCCAAATCCCCTCCGATGCCTAAGTCAGACAGAGATCTGAATGAGGAGGCCTGGCGGAGACGGTTCGACTCGTGAGGAGATCGGAACGGCGTCTTACGGTGCAAGCGGGGGAGGAAGGAAATGAAATGGGGGAACTAGGTCGTTGATGGAGTACCTTAGGTTCTAGATACCCGAGATGCGGTCCCTTGTCCTGTCGTCCTCCTAGCCCCTTTATAGACCTCCGCCGTGATTGCCCCCGACCCACGTCGCTCGTCCGCCCCCAATCGTGCCCCCTCAATCCGCCCCCTGCCGCCGCTCCCTACGCCACGCCAGCCTCCCCCCATAACTGCCATTAAGTGGTAGTGGGATCGAGGGAGCGGTTATCGCAGGAGTGGGTGAGTGACCCATATGTTACCGGGGCCGGGTCGGATCTACATTCGGGGGAGTCCCCGATAGGGCCTTATCGAGTGGGCCTGAGTGCTCAGATGGGCTCTTGACCGGAGGTCGGGTTTCTGGGCTCGTGTCTTTCGGGCCTCGGCCAAATAGGCGTAACAACCACCAAGGACAAACTTGCCACGTAGGACAAAGCTTTGTCCTAGTAGGATAAGATTCAAAATCTTCATAGAACTGAAAAAAATGGCCGGAAGGGGTGAGAATAAAAAGTGTGGGTGTGTGTGTGGGGAGGGTCCATAGGCAAAAATACAAAAACCGGGGTTGTATGTGCAAAATTCCCCACCTCCTCTTTTATCCCTCAAAATCTCACCTCTTAAATTTTCTCTTATTCAATTTCCCTGTTTTATATAATAGATATCCAAATTCTCTTATCCAATTTCTCATGTCCAAATTCTCTTATCAATTTCTCTTGATGACATCCGTCTTTTATATAATAGATATCACTTATCCAATTTCTCTTGTCCAATTTCTCTTATCCAATTTCTCTTGATAACATCTCTCGTTTGTAATATAGATATCTCTTATCCAATTTCTCTTGATAACATCACTCTTATCCAATTTCTATTGTCCAATATCTCTTATTCAATTTCTCTTGATAACATCCCTCTTTTATAATATAGATATCTCTTATCCAATTTATCTTGTCCAATATCTCTAATCCAATTTCTCTTGATAACATCCCTCTTTTATAATATAGATATCTCTTATCCAATTTCTCATGTCCAATATCTCTTATCCAATTTCTCTTGATAACATCCCTCTTTTATAATATAGATATCTCTTATCCAATTTCTCTTTTCCAATATCTCTTATCCAATTTCTCTTGATAACATCCCTCTTTTATAATATAGATATCTCTTATCCAATTTCTCTTTTCCAATATCTCTTATCCAATTTCTCTTGATAACATTCCTCTTTTATAATATAGATATCTCTTATCCAATTTCTCTTTTCCAATAGCTCTTATCCAATTTCTCTTGTTAACATCCCTCTTTTATAATATAGATATCTCGTATCCAATTTCTCTTGATAACATCCCTCTTTTATAATATAGATATCTCTTATCCAATCTCTCTTGATAACATCCCTCTTTTATAATATAGATATCTCTTATCCAATTTCTCTTGTCCAATATCTCTTATCCAATTTCTCTTGATAACATCCCTCTTTTATAATATAGATATCTCTTATCCAATTTCTCTTTTCCAATATCTCTTATCCAATTTCTCTTGATAACATCCCTCTTTTATTTTATATATATATATATATATATATATATATATATATATATATATATATATATATATATATATATATATATATATATATATATATATATATATAATGCATGAAAATATCTTCAAATGATCATTGTTTACTAGCATCCACAGATAACACATTATTATGGCATAAACATTTTGGACATACTAGCTTTAAGTATTTAGCACGTATTTCAAAACAAATGTTAGTTTCTAAAATGCCTAATATATCTTTCACTCATACACAATTTTGTGATGCATGTCAGCAATGTAAAATGTATAAATCTTCTTTTAAATTGAAAGATGCTATTTCTACTAAAAGACCACTTGAACTTTTACATTTGGATTTATTTGGTCCTTCAAGAATATCTTCTTTAAATGGAAATAAATATGCATTTGTAATTGTTGATGATTATTCAAGATATACTTGGGTATTATTTTGAAACATAAAAATGATGCATTTGAAGAATTTACAATATTTTGTAAAAGAATTCAAAAATTAAAAACTTCATCCGTTATTACTATTCGTAGTGATCATGGAGGAGAATTCGAAAATGAATTATTTACAAAATTTTGCAATAGACATGGTGTAACACATAATTTCTCTCTTCCTCGAGCCGCACCACAAAATGGTGTAGTTGAAAGGAAAAATAGAACGTTACAAGAATGTGCTAGAACCATGTTATGTGATAGTTCTTTACCAAAATATTTTTGGGCAGAAGCCGTTGCTACTGCATGTTATGTTTTGAATAGAATTTTGGTAATGCCACAAATGAATAAAACTTGCTTTGAATTATTTTATGATCGTATACCTCGTGTATCTTATTTTAAAGTATTTGGTTGTAAATGGTTTATTCTTAACACTAAGGATTCATTAGATAAGTCTGATTCTAAATCAGACGAAGGTATTTTTGTAGGATATTCTACACATAGTAAAGCATATATGATTTATAACAAAAGAACCTTATGTATTGAAGAATCTCTTCATGTAAATTTCGATGAGAATTCTATGATGGAAATTGAATTCTACCCCAAGTGGTTTTGATGATGAGCACACCAAATGAAGCTTAGTGTACTAACTACACTACTATTAAGTGTGCAGACTATGTGGTAAATGGAAAGCCTTTTACATACTCTGAAGAAGCACAATCTACGCTCACTTAGCAAAGACAAGGACAAACATTGCTAGCTCGATGATGAAGCTCACGCTCAAATGGAATAAGAAGCTCAAGAGAAGCTCGCATCTACATCATCATCTGATCAAGCTTCGGGAGAACGTGTCCTAAGTCTACAATGTGTGAGTTGTGTCTTTTTAGGGTTATGTTAAAGCCAAAAGTATAGATAACACACACAAATGATTTCGAACTTAAATATTTTAAATAATTTTAAAATCATTTTCAAAACTATTGAGAGCTTTTGCTAGTCACTTCTCATCTTGGTAGTTAATCTCCATTACACCCGCTAACTACATGTCTTCTAGCCAAGTTTCAGAAGAAACTCCTCTGTGAGTCGACTACCAAGGAGTGGGAGCCGACTACCAGCTGAGAATTATTTTTCTCCTGAAACACACTGGGAGTCGACTACCACTCCTAGGGAGTCGACTACCAGCTGTCGAATTTCAATGTTTGACCTGATTTTTGTTATCTCTCAACTTTTTGCTCCCATGATTCTCGGGGCAAAAGTCAAATGAATTAGAAATTCAAATCCTCCCATTTTACCTATAAATAGAGGATTATTTTGTGAGATCAAAACCACAACAATATACTTGAAATCAAAATTCTTTCTTGTGCAAAATTCTAAAGAATCTCTAATTTTTCAGCTCTCATTTCTTTTAGCAAAATCTGTTTTTATATTCTTGATCTCGTTTCTTTAAGATATTATTTTCTGAGATCAATTTTTTATTTGGCTATTGTTTTTCAAAATCCATGTTCTCTATTCTCTGATTTTATTTGAAAGGATTTTTTGAAAACATTGATTTAGATCACAAAGACCTAATTCATATCTTTGTGTGGTCTAAATTCATATTCAATTAAACCACGAATACAAATTGTTATTTATTACTCCTAATTATAGAATTTGGGTGTAAATCCAAACTCCACCAAATATTGTGGTGAGTTGGATATTGATTTTCATTTTGTGATTTGCCCTTTGTTGTAAGGGTGTTGGAAACCCTAGACAAGTGTAGGTGTTGCGATATTGCAGTGTTGCAATCGAAAATCCTGGTCAAGGCTAGGTGTATGGAAAAATCCTAATAAGTGGAGTTAGGTGCTTGTATTTGCCAAGGCAGATAGTGAAAATCTCGTACCAGATTGGTCGGGCACTGGACGTACCCAGGGTTGTGGGGAACCAGGATAAAATCCTTGTGTTTGCGTTTGCATTATCTGTGATTGTTTGTCTCTATTTGTTTATTTTGATTTGTTTAGTATTATCACTACAAGAGAGGCGGGCGTTAGTGGCGGTTACGATAGAAGCGGTTTTCAAAAACACCGAAAACGAGTTATTTGTCGCGGTTACGAACCGATAGTATGCAAGAGGATTTTTTCAGCGGGTCGCACCGCTATAACCCAAAATTATCTTTCCAATTGCCTGCGAAAAAACCCCGCCAAAAGAAGCGGGAAAATGTTTTTTAGCTCTAGCGGTTCGTAACCGATATGAAATATGTGGGGGCGGTCAAAGACCGCTATAACAATTCGATCCGCGCTTATTTCCCAGCGGTTTCGAACCGATGGTATACGGGATTGATGAAATAAATAATTAAACTAATTTATATCGGGTGCAAACCGCTCCTAATCATCCAAAGAGCACACTTCTCCATGCGTACATCCCCAAAGAGCGCCGTCCGTTCCCTTCAACGTGATTCATTGTGCTGATCTGAAAATCTTTGATTTTGATCCGTCATCGTCGATTTCTTACGGGATCTGCAAATTCGAGATCGTCCTTCTCCGTCATCGTTGATTTCTTCGAGCGTATCTGCAAATCGTGGGGCTCTTTTCCGTCATCATCGATTTCTTCGGGCGGATCTACAAATCATCGATTTCTTCTCCGTCATCGTCGATCTCTTGCATGGATCTGCAAATTCGAGTGAGTTCTTCTCCTTCATTATTAATTTCTGCCAGCGGATTTGCTAATAGTTTCAATCAAAGGCGAATTTTTTATTTCTGCAGCCGATCTTCGTCTGCAAAACGCTTTGCTTGCTTATTCATCTTTACTTCAGGGCTTTTCTCCACCGTTCCAGCCGAGTTCTAGTGATTTCTATAGACTTTGTGCCCGCCATTTGCATCAGGTTTTCTTTGCGATCGCCAGCCCTAGATTTATCTAATTTTTGTAGACAATGTGATTGCTTTTGCATGCTTCAGATGAATTCTAAAGGCAAAATTCGAAAAGGATGAAGTTATGATGCCGAATCAATATTTTATCAATATTATTAATTTTTAGCATCTCAAACATGGGAACAATTGATGTCTTTTGTTGGTGGTCATACTTATGGTTAGCACATGAAAACTGTAAATCTCAAGAATCAAAATGGTATTAGTTTGATTCTCTATATATTTACCATTTCATTTAACGATATTGTGGGTTAATATATTACTGCGTTGCCATTAGTAGTCTAGTCGCTTAACTGTATTTACCCCTTGCTAATCTATGCAAAATGCAATTCGAATCTTTTTATGCACACATATTTAACCTTTATGCTTTGTTTAGATAATTTTCACATGCAAAGATGGAAACTCTTTTCTGTTGCGTTGATGTTACATTTACTGATTAATTAGCACGATATTGGCTAACACCAATGACACACTCTAGTTTTTTTTGACTGCAGGGTGTATGGCCAAGAGTTTTAAGTTAATGCTAAATGCCCCTTGAGGATAGAATTGAATCGAGTCTTGCATGATGTTTATATTGATTAAGTTAATGCTAAAATGGTGTATTTCTACATGGAACTGTTTTGTGCTTCATGAGTAATTAGAAGAAATTTGGTTTTCTTCAGTATTCTTTTTAAACTAAATGTCTTCTGTGTCTGCTTCTCAATATGTTACCCTTGTGTTAGTAGTTTTGCTCCATTCTTAGATAAATTGCATGGTGTCATTATTACTTTGCACAGTTGGTTACTTGATCGAGAAATTTAGATCGACGAAATTATAAAGGACATGTCCTTGCTTCTTCATTCTCCTTATATTTTGTTTGTGTTTTTCAGAACTTTAATCAAATGCTTCTAAGGAATTGTTTGTTGGAACCTGACATTTTTGTTCATAAAGTATATCTTATGGTCAGTGGAAAATGGTCAGAGGATAGTATCATTAAATGGTCAATGGACATGTCCTTGCTCTTTCTTGTATTGGCTGCTGGCAAGAGCAAAGAATTCATTTTTCCCTAAATGGTTTCCTCGTGCTTACATAAAGTCATACTAGTATTTTCTATGGCACATGACACGAGATTTCATTGTTCCTCGGGTTGAATGTGTTGTATTCTGGGAACCGGAATGTATGTATATTTCTTCTATTTTGTCTGTTTACATCGCTTGAAAAGAATTGTTTGAACATTGGCTCTGAATTGTTGAAATCAATGTATATTCATGATCATGTGCCTTGTGATGTTTTTCCTATTTAAGTGTTGATTCGGTGATGGTATGTAATGTACATGCGCAAAACAATCTAAAAGCCCTGGTGCCTAGTTCTTTTTAGAAGAATATGGTGCGCATTTCTTGTACAAATAATATTGGGTACGAGACCTTTTTTAGGAAAATCGATGCAGAAGATAGTGCTTCATGTTTTAGGTAATTAAGTCTAACCTAGCCAATTGTTATTCTATTTGGGTTTTAGCATTACAAATTAGGATTCACTCTGGTAGCACCTGTTGTTGTATTGCATGTGTGTTACTAAATATCCTTAAACTATGAATTAGCAGAGACACCTTTCCAATTAGGGGGTAACTTTGAAGTCTGTTAAATCTCAATTTGTCTGTCTTTGTTTGTGATAGGTGCTGCCATGCGAAAATTTACAATCTCTAATCAGAAACTCATCAGTCAGCATCGCATGAGACTGTAGGCCATAGAAAAGGGTTCGTTGCACCAATCATGCAAGCATGTGCCGAGATCTTAGAGTACCTGCAACAAGTAGCACTTAGCTAAAAAAATATGATGGACTAAGTGACCTGTTTTCAATATTCTATATAAGAAGCAAGCATCCTATATGTGCAGTCGTATTTTGCTTGTTTGTATGCTTATACGAATTTCTAGTGTTTTTGTTTGGCATTGAGAAAAAAGATTTCTATTAATTAATGGACATAACCCTAATAATACTAATTAGTTTTTTTTCTGTATGAAGGATGGATAAGTCTTGGATTCAACAACCTAAAGGTTCTCATGAATATGTAGCAGAAATGAATGTATTCTTTGACTTTGTATTTGAGCGCAAGGCTATTCTTAGACTTTGCATTGTTCTTATTTGATACCTATTTTAAGGTCATGATTCTGTTTACCATGTTCTTGCAGGAGGCACATATAATAGTGAGGAGGGTTGAAATGCTTTGTTTCATGGACCATGGTAAAAAAATATTATGATCCAAGTGATGCTGGCATAAAATAATAAGTTTCTGGCTCACTGGGTTCCAGAAGTTACCACCTCGATCTTAGGTACGAATTCTGCTCTTATTATCACAATCTATTCTTACAATTAGCACTATGGATTTGTGCTGTACTACTTTCCTGGAAATTTGAAAACCTCTATATTTGATGCCAATGTGTTACTCTTTTTTGTTGTCCTTTCCTTTTTGTTTTTAAAATTTGACCCTTGAAGTTGCAATCTCGTGTATCTTGATTCCTTAGTTGGTGTAAAAATTGATATTAAGAATCTACAGACTGTAATTTATGTGCCCAATGAGCAGGAGCAGAGAGAACCGTGAATGCTGTATATTTTTTTGAAGGGCGTGAGCAGGATTTGGTTGTGGAACAAATAGTCGCTGGTGTTTTGCAACATTCTGACTGCCATTCTGTACGTATTCTACAACATTTATTTTATTTCATATCCATAGTTATTTAAGCCTGAGCGATAACAAAGCTGTAGATGTGGCATGTGTGCTTCTAACCCTGCTGATATGTTTGTCCTCTTTGAGCCGAGGCGTATTTCGGCTCGAACTATGATGCCTCATCTACAGGTCTATGATGCCCGTCATGTGTTTGATGTGTTTAGGGTTTGTTAGCATCGTTTCCTGGCTATATCAAACATGCTTCTTGACATGTATTTCCAGCATATCCATGGGATCTGTATTTTTCCACAACAATTCGGATACGTCTCTGACATGCTATTTTTTTATATAAAAAATCCAACACGCACATGGAAGTGTCCATGTCTAGTTCATATCAGCCGTGAACAAGATATGAACAAGACTCACTTTCGAATTGTCCGTATTTATTGTTTATGTGTTCATGTCACATATGAACAGGAACACGACATGCTTTGAGATGTTAGTGCTCCTAATTTATTTGTGCTCTTAGTTTACAGCTGCTACACAAAAAGGGTGATTTTTAGAAACTAAAATCTTTTTCTTTTGACACAGATGTACCAAATTTCTTCAAAAAGTAAAGCTGCCAAATATTTTGGAAAAAAGTTTCCTTCATGATAAGAAACCTATAGAATCGGAGAAAATATAGTATATTATATAATATGATGTGAAATTTATCAGATGAAGGTTTACCTCAATATTTAACATGTCAGCAGATTGGCCAAAGATGAAACACCCAAAGGCTATAGCTGTTCCTATAAATGTTGACACAAGTATACTGCAAAAAGTGCATATTATTCACAGTTACAAGATGTATCATATCATGTATATAATATCATGTATCATTCCCAGGAAGCTCATATTGCATAATATCATGTATCATTCCCATGAAGCTCATATTGCATCGTCGAATATTATGTAATATTATGTATCTGTATCTGATATGGGTATCGTGCGGGACCCAACTATTGCTTCATGCACGGATGTAGAATTGCAACATGAAACCATATATTTTCCATCCTAACAGATTAACCAGAACTTTGGTCAAAATTTAAATTTAAACAGAACAATGGCTTCAGAATTGTCTCCTAGTTGCTGACATGACATTAACTAATATGGTTAACCTATTCTAAAAGGTCAGTATCCTACAATAATAATTCTCCCACCCATGCTCAAATGGAATACATAAGTTGTTTATATGAGAGTGCTACTGAAGACAGTACACCTGATTCATGAAACCTACAAATTCATGTTAGGTAGAGAAAAATAACGAGGTTATTGGAATTGTGAAATAGAATGCATATGTATGCTTCTGGAGACATTTGGGAATATGTATTAATCAATTTTTTGATTGTACAGGAGAACATTCGAGTACAATCTCAACAGGAAGGAGTTCAGAGTCAAGGAAGAGATGATGCTATGGCTCGTGTACTAGGAGACGATCACCCAGGTAAATTTTGTTTCTGTTTTTGATGATCCAACACACAGTTGGGTTTTTTGTTATTTTTGTTAGTTTATTTAATGGAGTTCACATCAAACATTTTGTTTCTGTTTTTTGCTTGATGATCCAACACAAAATTTACAGGGTACATATTTGCATTTTAGTATTTATTTCAATTTATACATGTCTACTTGTACATAAGATATGTTCGATGTGCGTGCATGTCTTTATTGTTAGAGTTGCTTTCCCTATACATACTGTTAGGCAGGAATCCTCATATTTCTTTATGGTAGAGCCTTAGTTTTCTTTATGCTTCACTTTTTATTGTATAATTTATTTAAATATTTTATTGTATAAGTTATTTGAATATATTTGTTTTTGTTAGACTGAAAATGTCTGGAACTAGAATGACAGTAACTAATCACTTTTCATTGTATAGGAGAGCATTCGATTACACTCACAACATGAAGGAGTTGAGAGGCAAGGAAGGGATGATGTTGTTGCTCGTGTTTTAGGAGAAGACCACACAGGTCGGGTGTTTGGTCTTGGTTCAAGTGGGCTCAATCTCGGATCTTCGGTACATATAGAAGATTTGTCCCTTCTCCTTCATTTGGTTCTGACGGTGCATCACGTCCCAGTTCAAATATGGTGATGCGGGAGGAGTTTGAGAGGCAGCAACAACAGCTTGATCAGTGTAGGTCTCTCTTGAACTTCTTCGTGATGCAGCACCATACTCCAGAACAACTGCAGAAATTACAGGAAGACCCTCAAGTTCGAAACATCGTCTCGTCGTCCCAGCCTTAGTTTCTTTTTTCCTTAGTTTCTTTTTTGTTAAAGACTAGCGTTTTTATTGATTATCATCATGTGGTGTATGTTGTGTTGAAGACTTAAGTTTTATTAAATATCATCATGTGGTGTATGCTCATGTGGTGTTGAAGACTTACGGTTTTTATTAAATATTATAATGTGGCGTATGTTGTGTTGAAGACTTGCTTTTTTGTATTAAATATTACCAAGTGGTTATGTGGTTATATTTAGTGTTTTTTGGATGCCTGTTTTTATTTTTTTAAAATTATTTTTGTTATCGGCGGTTTAGAACCACATTCAAACAGATCATTTTTAATTTTTTTTTAAAATTTCATTTCATTTTTAGCGGTTAGTAGCTGCCATAAACACAACAATTTTTCGCAATAAAAGCCAACCAAAACATCTATTGTGGTGGTTCAAAACCGTTGCAAAACGATTTCGTTTTGGCGGTTTAGAACCGGCATAGATACGTTTTGTGGCGGTTCTTAACCGCCAAAGACGAATGGAATTAATTTAATTTTTTGTAATGAACAACCCGTCAAAAATGTAGATTGTGGCAGTTTGAAACCGCCACAAAATTGTGGTACAGGCGGTTTAGTAGTGGCGGGTCGTAACCGCCAGTAATGACGTTTCTCTCGGCCATTTCAGTGGAGGTTCCCAGAACCGCTTGAAACGGGAATAGTGGCGGTTACGACCCGCTAGTAACGGATTTTGGAACCGCTTCTACTATTTGCCCTTCTTGTAGTGTATATCTCTTGTAACTTGTTCATAATATATTGCAAGATCAGTTTTTGTATCTGCTGTGTTAAGATTCTTTCTTATATTTCTGTGTAATCTTTTATATCTTTATTAAGTATTCTTTTAACTGAGCTGTGCATAATATCTCTCTGGGAGTCGACTACTGCTCTTAAGAAGTCGACTAACAGAAGAGTTTTATCTCTGATTTGTTTTTAAGATTACTTAAGTTGATTAAGAACCAAGCGTAGATTGCTCTACTTGGTTTCTTAGGCAACATTAGAAGGCTATTGAATTCTGCTAACCAATTAGAACGACAAAGTTTATTTTTATACAACACTATTCAACCCCCCCTTTAGTGTTGTTTGCCATCCACAGGATCCAACACTTGGTATCAGAGCAAGGCTATAAAGGTGATGGCATCAACATCATTTCACTCTGAAGGACTCAACACCATGCGGCCACCTCTGTTCAACCGAACGAATTACGCTAGCTGAAAGATCCGGATGAAGACTCACTTGGAGTTACTAGACAACGAAGCATGGACCATCACTGAAGTTTCATACATCGCACCTACCAAAGTTGAGTTCGGAAAATGGTCAGCCGACGACAAGAAGAGAGCAAATCTCAATGCAAAGGCGATGAATGCACTATTTTGCGTCGTAACATGTAATGAATTCAATCGAGTTTTCCAATGCGAGACAGCACATCAAATATGGCACACTCTTCAGGTAAGTCATGAAGGAACTGAAAAGGTAAAAGAACCCCGTATAAATGTTTTACATTCTAAGTTTGAAGCTTTCAAAATGGAAGAAGGAGAGAGTATCACCGATGTGAATACTCGTTTCACTAACATTACAAACGAGCTTGCAGGACTAGGAAAGAAACTTTCAGAAAACGAGCAGGTGATGAAGATACTAAGATCTCTCCGACCCGAATGGAAGGGAAAGACAACAGCCATTTGAGAAGCTCATAACGTGAAGGATCTTACCATCGAAGAACTAATGGGAAATCTCATGGCATATGAGATTGAACTTGAAGAAGATAAGAAAATCGAAGAGAAACCAAAGAAGAAGAATCTTGCTTTCAAAGTTCAAGAAGAAGATTTTGACTACACGGACAAAGAGGATCATATCGCCTTCATCTCAAAAAACTTTAAAGAGTTCATCACAAGTAAGTATGGTAAATGTTCTTTTAGACCCACTAACGGTATTATCTGCTTTGGCTGTAATAAACCAGTGCACGTCAAAAGAGACTGTCCATTGGAAAGGAACAACTATGATCCCAAAGAACGTGAAAAGAACCGAGAAAGCCATGAAAGAAGAAACAATGGAAGAAACAGGTTTCGACGACCAAAGAACGAAGTTTACGCAGCCTTCGACCAGAGCGGCGTTTCTTCATTTGATGAATCCTCAGAAGACGACAAAGACGAAAGAAGAGAGACAACACATATGTGTTTTATGGCTTCCACATCGTTTAAGGTAAGCACCATGCATGATTCATCTAGTGATAGTGATTCACCCTCAAGTGATGATGAAGACATGGATTATAGGGGAGCATATACGGAGCTATGCAAGATGCATGAAAAGCTCATTAAAGAACATAGAAAAACAATTAGATTAGTTAAGAAAGAGACTAAAGAAAAGGAAGAAATTGTTAAAGAAAACATTGCATTAAAAGAAAAGAATAAGTCTTTGCAAAAAGACATTCTTTCCGTAAATGAAAAAGTTGAAAATTTGAATAATCTTCGCGTATCTGTCAAAGACAAATACGACACTACGATGAAATTATTGAAAATTTCAACAAAGGAAAAGGAAAGCTAGATAGTTTAATAGATAATCAAAAAGCCTCATCTAGCAAAATCGGACTTGGATACGATTCAAATCATACCAAGAAACGTGTTAAGCATACTAGGATGCATCATTCTAACAAAAATTTTCTGAGCATCTGGATACCAAAGAACTTGTCCGACCAAAGGAAGAAAAGGTACGCAACAAACTTTGTTCAGCAAGTTCATTTAAACAAAAATTATAAATATATTATCAATGAAGGAACTAAACCATACTGGGTTTGGTTTCCTAAAGGCTAACCTCTTGGACTCAACAATAAAAGAGTACCATAAATGCTTATCTTTTCAGGTATTCTAAAAGGAACGAGGAGGAGAAACAAGAACAGCATCAAAATTTCTGCGACAAAAATTGCTTCGCAAAATTATATGTTTGATGTTTTAAATAATTAAATGAATGTTAAAATCTTTTAAATTCTTTTATATATGGTTATAAATGTTTGTTTTATATTTATAAAATATTTTTCTTTCAGAAACGCACTCAGCTTTGGACCAAAACCCCTCGGGAAGAGAAAACGACTCAGCCCAGCAGGGAGTCGACTACCTACATGAGGGAGTCGACTACCAGAGAATTGTGCGGAAATCTGGGTTATTTTTTGCCTTTCCTTCTTACTGGTTTTGGGTTCTATTGAGTTTAATGGGTTCAAAGACAAGAGGCAACTTAAACCCAATAAGGAGAAATGATCTCTACCCTTGATCTTTTGATCCAAAGGGCACTCTTCATCTTTCTTTCACCCCTTGAGGTAAAAACCCCATCTCTCAAACCCTAGGGGAGCCGACTACCTCATTCTCACCCTTCTTTGAATTTTTTTTACTCTCTTGAAGATATTCATCTCATCTCATATCTCAAGGTAAAATCTCCTCTTATAAACTTTTACTTCATTTATTTGTGATATTCTTGCATATCTAGTGATTATGAATCAAGTTTATTTTTATCTAGATGCCTTTCAAGAGAATTATCTCTAAGAAGAGGAAGGTAACAAAAGAATCATTATCTCTTTCTCAAAGAGAAATTATTGAAGCCTACCTCTTCAAGAATGTTTCATATGACAAATTTCTTAGTATCTCTAAAAGGTAAATCCTCCATGAGAGGTTTTGTTCTAAACTATGGAATTGTTGACATCTTAGAGTTTCGGAATTGGTGTGTCTTCATGTGCTATCCTAGGCTTTTGCATCTCTGTTACACCAACATGGACCTTGATCTTGTTAAGTTTAGATTTGTCACCAAAGTTCTTGACTCTAAATTAGCCATGACTGTTAAGTCCCTTGGACAAGCTTTAGGAATTCCCTACTCTGGAGAACTGCTGGATAATATTGAAATGACAGATATGGATATCCTTGATAGAATGTACTTGCCGGGTAGATATTTTCAAACTAAACTACCTTGTAGTGATTTGCACTACCCAGTAAGAATTCTAGCAAATTTCATATCCTATAATATCACGCAGAAGGCTGGTAGCCATTCTATCCTTTCTGAGAAGCAGGCCAAATGTATTTACGCATTGCTTGGTAATATCCGCGTAAATTGGTCTAGAGTCATCATGGATTCCACTCTTACCTCTGCGTCATCTGATAGGTATTCTTCCTCCTTAGCTCATGGCAATTATCTTACACTTCTATTTATTGGTCAAAATGTTCCTCTTGATAATGAAACCGAGATTCTGGAACCGGTTCTTGTGTTTGATGTACACATGCTTGGTAGAATGGGGCTTCATATTGATCTCAACCAAAATGTCCCTAAAGAAACTCTTGCTACTGAACAAAGAGAGTCTTCTGCCAAAAAGAAAGGTAAGAAACCTATTGTTTCAGATTCTGATGAAGAAGAGGAAGAAAAAGATGGCGAAGGAGAAGAAGAAGACGAGGAGTCACCGGCCTACATTGTGGAACTTCAAGACATGCTGCTTAAGAAAATCTCAAACTTGAAGATATCTCAAAAGACAGGATTTGAAGCTCTCAACAAGAAGGTTGATAATCTCAAGGATCTGGTGGTGAGTAGCAATGAAATGACCGAGCAAACCATCAAGACAATCCTTGAGGAGATCAAGTCCTTGAAGAGAGATAAGAATGGCGGTCATTCTTGATTTCAAAACAATGGTTCTTAAACAATGGTTTTCAAAACTTCCCAGTCTGTAATAACTACTTTATGGTGTGGTGATTGATAATCGTATATTTTTATGCTTATGGATGAACTACTATCTGATATATTCTGCCAAACATATGTTGATCATATACTAACATTTTTTGCAGAATTGGTCATTGAATTCCTTTCTCTCAAACTTCATAATTGTTGATTACAACTTGGATGAATTATTCGTTGATATGATATGTCATTTTTGATTGTTGATAAGGGGGAGAAAGCTTTGGAATGCAAAAATGAATACGTTATCTTGTTAATGAATGTATTTTTTTGCTAATGGCTTCGATGCAGGGGGAGAACCGCATCAAAGCAGGGGAGTAAGTTTATTTCTATTTCATATTTTTTTCTTACTTCATTTTTCATTTGGGTGTCATCATCAAAAAGGGAGAGAGTGATGGAAATTAAATTTCACCCCAAGTGGTTTTGATGATGAGCACACCAAATGATGCTTAATGTACTAACTACACTAATACTAAGTATGCAGACAATGCGATAAATGGAAAGCCTTATACATACTCTGAAGAAGCACAATCTACGCTCACTTAGCAAAGACAAAGACAAACGTTGCTACCTCGATGATGAAGCACACACTCAAATGGAATAAGAAGCCCAAGAGAAGCACGCATCTACATCATCATCTGATCACGGGAGGACATGTCCTAAGTCTACAGTGTATGAGTTGTGTCTTTATTAGGGTTATGTTAAAGCCAAAAGTATAGATAACACACACACAAATGATTTCGAAGTTAAATATTTTAAATACTTTTAAAATCATTTTCAAAACTATTTAAGCTTTTGCTAGTCACTTCTCATCTTGGTAGTTAATCCCCATTACACCCAGGAGCTAACTACATGTCTTACTAGCCAAGTTTCAGAAGAAACTCCTCTGCTAGTCGACTACCAAGAGTGGGGGTCGACTGCCAGCTGAGAATTATTTTTCACCTGAAACACTCTGGGAGTCGACTAGCACTCATAGGGAGTCGACTACCAGCTGTCGAATTTCAATGTTTGACCTGATTTTTGTTATCTCTCCAATTTATTGCTCCCTTGGTTCTCGGGGCAAAAGTCAAACGAATTTGAAATTCAAATCCTCCCATTTTACCGATAAATAGAGGATTATTTTGTGAGATCAAAAACACAACAATATACTTGAAATCAAAATTCTTTCTTGTGTAAAATTCTAAAGGATCTCTAATTTTTCAGCTCTTATTTCTTTTAGCCAAATCTATTTTTATATTGTTGATCTCGTTTCTTTAAGATATTATTTTCTGAGATCAACTTTTTATTTGGCTATTGTTTTTCAAAATCCATGTTCTCTATTCTCTGATTTTATTTGAAAGGAGTTTTTGAAAACATTGATTTAGATCACAAAGACCTAATTCATATCTTTGTGTGATCTAAATTTATATTCTATTAAGCCACGAATACACATTGTTATCTATTACTCTTGGCTATAGAATTCGGATGTAAATATTGTTATCTATTACTCTTGGCTATAGAATTTGGATGTAAATCCAAACTCCACCAAATATTGTGGTAAGTTGGATATTGATTTTCATTTTGTGATTTGCTCTTTGTTGTAAGGGTGTTGGAAACCCTAGACAAGTCTAGATGTTGTGGTATTGCAGTGTTGCAATCGGAAATCCTGGTCAAGGCTAGGTGTGTGGGAAAATCCTAACAAGTAGAGTTAGGTGCTTGTATTTGCCAAGGCAGATAGTGGAAATCTCGTACCGGATTGGTCGGGGACTGGACGTACCCAGGGTTGTGGGGAACCAGGATAAAAATCCTTGTGTTTGCGTTTGCATTCTCTGTGATTGTTTGTCTCTATTTTTTTATCTTGATTTGTTAAGTATTATATCTCTTGTAACTCGTTCATAATATATTGCAAGATCAGTTTTTGTATTTGCTGTGTAAAGATTCTTTCTTATATTTCTGTGTAATCTTTTATATCTTTATTAAGTATTCTTTTAACTGAGCTGTGCATAATATCCCTCTGGGAGTCGATTACTGCTCTTAGGGAGTCGACTACCAGAAGAGTTTTATCTCTGATTTGTTTTTAAGATTACTTAAGTTGATTAAGAACCAAGCATAGATCGCTCTACTTGGTTTCTTAGGCAACATTAGAAGGCTTTGAATTGTGCTATCCAATTAGAACAAAAAAGTTTATTTTTATACAACACTATTCAACCCCCCCTTCTAGTGTTGTTTGCCATCCACAGGATCCAACATTTTACACCTATCACACATTTAGAAGAAGAAGATTCCATACATATCACTAGTTCTTTAGAAAACACTAAGTTAGATGACGATGATTCAACTAATTCCATTCCCGAGAGTATCCCTGAAAATATAAGCCTTCCTAATGTTGGATATCCTGGCACACCAAATACAATATAGGATGGTGAATAGTGTAAATCACAACGATATTGCAAAATTAAACGTTAATAAAAAATTACAATGAAAGTACGGAAATAAAAGATCATAATCCAGAATAATGCAAACGTAAACACAGAGATTTTTATCCTGGTTCGGATCCTTGTGATCCTACGTCTAGTCCTCTACCTCGAAGAGATTTGAATCCACTTAAACACTTGATCTTCGCAAGTGATCAACATACAAAGATGCCAACGCTTCCCGTGTTGCAAACTTGTACAATCTCTTCAACAAGAGATTCACCAAAAAAGTAAAAGAAAGGGTATGAAACAATATCACATATAGCCTTGATAATTGATGGAATTATTACGCAAGGTTGGTGATGAAATCTCCAAGGTTCAAGATGTGGATTGTGGTAGAACACTCTTGGAAATTGGACTTCCAATAGAGACTGAATTTCTGCAGAGTTTTCCCTATGGAAATCTGAAAATCTCACTCTTTCTAGAGAGAGAAAGAAAACTTAAGAAAAGAGAAAGTGAGAGAATTTTCGTAAATTTTAGGCAGGGGTCTAGGGTCTATTTATAGCCCAAAGAGGTAGTCTATGACTGTTGTACAACTTCCTATATTTTCAAAAAAAAAACTGAGCCGTTTTTGTCAGAATTAGTCGACTAATTTTATGGATTGGTCGACTAATTAAAGCTGACTGGATAAAATGGAAGTTAAAGTGTCTTTTCAAGAGGAGTAATTTCCTAAAATGGTAGGAAACTGTTTTAAAACGGCTATAAACTGCTTTAAACGGCTATTGACTGCTAGAACTAGCCGTTAGTGGCAATTCTAACTTCCACTTAATAAAATATAATATTTTAACGATAAATCATTAAATTATTTGAATTAAAAAAGATTAATAGACTGATAGGAAGTATTAGTCGGCTAAAAATTTGAAACCCTAGGAAATGGTGGGAAAATGATCTTAGAGACTCTAGGAAGGGTCTGACAAAGTTTCAGAATTTTCTGAATTTTTTATTATTTACTTTAGTCGACTAGCACTAAGGATTGGTCGACTAATTAAAGCTTTGACTGGGTTCCTATTGTAATTAGTCGACTAGTACTAGGGATTGGTCGACTAGTTGGAATTTTGACTTGATTTTTTTGAAGATGAACCCTAAACGACTAAGATAGGTAATCATCAAGGCTTTTACATTCTAAGTATATGCAAGATTAAAAAATAATGATTACATCACTTATCAAAGATACAAAATTTCTTCGATATGCGTCGTCTTGCAGTGAATGCTTCTTGCAACTTGTGTTCTTGATGATGATCTTAGATGGTAGTGCTATAATATCTGCATAGATAGAGTTAGTACATATACAATGATATGTTTGTATCATCAAAACCATATGAGGAGTCATGAGTTTCCAACATTCTCCCCATTTTTGATGATTTTACAAACATTAAATATTATAATAATATGTGACTAATGAATTTATAACAATGGAAAATTTGTCATGTATTTACTGAAATACTCCCCCTAAAGATATGCCTTACATGCAAGAGAGTATGTATACATTTCATGTAAAAGATATATTATTATAATAATCATAATATAATAATATATAATAATTGTTAGTAAAAATGTAAAGTTTCTCCCTCTGTCAAAGTATGATACTGAAAGTTCAGAAGTTAATGTATATGCATATCATATTTTCTTCCCCTATCAAATTATCAAAGATGGGGTGACAGTACTAATTAGTCGACTAATTATTGGTAGTAGTCGACCAAAATTTTAAATAACAGAATTTTGAAAATTAAAAACCGAATTTTATTTATGCAATAGGAAGATACAGACACATTGATCGACAGGAAATAGAAACATCAGAGTCCCAAATACATCAACCACACACAAAACAAACTAAAAAACATACAACAAACACGCCTTAATACTAATTAGTCGACTAGGCTACGGTAGTAGTCGACTAACTGCTGTCAGTCAAGAGTTGTGCCTAATTGTCCGAGGATGATGGAGGCAGAAAACGAGATGAGGAAGGTGTGTATGGAGCCCAGTGTTGGAGGGAACTTAGGATTTCGGCTTGGGTGAGTTGCAAAGCCTCGAATCCTTTCTACGTATTCTTCCTAACATCGCCAAGATTGGTCTCAAAACCGCTAAGATGCTCTTGGATTCTACTAAAACCGGAATTGACATCATCACGAAGTTGGTCAATTTGGTCTTGGAGGGTAGGCCGTGAGGGAGGCCTAGCATAAGGGTTGACAGTTTGCTTGCGGTGACGTGAAGGAGGGGTGACACGTTCGGGCTCGGCTTCTTCTTCCTCATCGGGAGGAGGAAGAGGTGGGAGAACCATACGGTTGACGATGGAGTGATCAAATTGTTGAGGGTTGAAAACTGAAATTTCATTCTCTAAGGGTACACGGAAGTGTTGGAGAATTTGGGTGATGACACAAGAAAGGAAGATGTGTTGCTTGATTGGTTTAATCAAGACAATTATATTGGTGCTTGCCCAATCCACTTTAATCCCTCCCATAATGGCATAGAGATCCCTACTACGGGTCTCATTAACGTAGTTGAGGGAGCCACTCTTGGGGAGAAGATTGTAAGTGATGATTTTGAGAAGAATGCGAGGAATGGGGTTGAAGGCTTTTGCAGACATACCAATCGAAAAATTTAAATGATTGATAAGTTCGGGATTATCCATGGAGGTTTGGCCAAGGAAATTGGTGCGAACACGGGGCAAACGAAGGCTTTCGGCAAGGGAATCGTCGTCAAGGTGGATGGTGATACCTTTCACTTTGGTGTCGAGGTAGATGATACCCCCATTCTCTACCACCCTCATGTTGGTAAAGAATTGCTTGACGAGAACGTGATAGTATGGATGAACGGTACACCAAAGATGGAAGAGAGAAACGGCATCAAGGAGATGATGAATGTTAATATTTAGGATGACGGGCTCGGAGAAGTTGATGGCTCTTTCAGGAAAGAAAGTCGCCTTTTCGACGGTGGCGGCCGGATTTGGGCGTCGTTGATGGAGAGGATTGGAAGATGAAGCCATGAGGAAAGGATGAAGCTTTCCTACAGAGTACTTATGAACCGTACTCCTAAAATCGAAAGATTTGAGAGAATATTGAGACAATGGCTTTCTCATATGAGGAGGAAGATGAAGGAGTGTGTGTATTTATTGAAAGAATTTGAAGCGGGAAATTTGAATTTGAATCTTCAAAAACAATGGAATAACTCCTAAGTAGTTACTGCAACGTTTCCTAACCACTGGGAAAGAAAACTGATCAAAACTGATCAAGAAACAACTCAAAATTCGCACTGAAAATGGCTCTGGAATTTCATGTTCTTCAGCGATTAGTCGACTAGGTCGGCTTAGTATTCGATTAATTAATAAAGGGAACCTATTTGAAAAGAGGCGGAAAAATTTAAAGTTTTAATTAAAAAATGTTTTTCGGTCAAAAAGTGCTGACGCATGGAAGCCTAGAGAATGATCAAAAGGTGGTTGCCAAAAATGAACCAGGCCGTGTCAGCCTGGCCAGATAAGGATTTCGGGCCATAATTACCAGCACATGCACGGTCTTATCGTGCCGTGCCCGTGCCGTGCTATCGTGCCGGGTCGAAAATTGCCACCCCTAGCTATAGGTGATATTATTGCATACTCTTTATTTACTTTATTTGGTGAATCTCTTGTTGAAGATATTGTACAAGTTTGCAACACGGGGAGTGTTGGCATCTTTGTATGTTGATTACTTGCGGGGATCGAGTGTTTTAGTGAATTCAAATCTCTACGGGGTAGAGGACTGGACGTAGGGTCACAAGGATCCGAACCAGGATAAAACTCTCCTTGTTTGCGTTTGGAATATTTTGGATTGTGTTCTTTTATTTCTGCACTCTTATTACAATTTTTTATTAACTTTTAATTTTGCAACATCGTCGTGATTTACACTATTCACCCCCTCTAGTGTATTTGATGTGCCAGGAAATCCAACACATTGGAACTAGGAGATGACAAGATAAGGTTATAAAAATCATATCATTTAATATAGAGATTCATATTAAAAAAATAGAGAAAATAACACGTAGCTCAAAATAAATCCGCACAAATGTTCATTTGAACAAGGAGTCGCCATCTTCAAGTAAAAAAAGAGAAAACAAATTAGGCCAAAACCGTATCATTTCATAAAAAGATACATATCTTCAAGAAAAAGTGCAAAAATAGCCCCAAGCTAAGAAAAATCTGGAAAACTGTCCATTGGAACCGGGAGATCGACATATTCATCCAAAAAAATAAGAGAAGACAAATGTAGGCTATAAAAATCATATTATTTAATAGAAAGTTCTATATCTTCCATAAAATGTAGAAAATAGCACCAAGCTCAAAAAAATACGCAAAAATGTCCGTTAGAACCGGGAGATCGCCACCTTCAACTAAAATTAAGAGAAGACAAACTTAGATTATAAAAATCATATCATTTAATGAAAGATACAAAAATTTTTGGAAATGTAGTAAATAGCCCAGAGCTCAGAAAATTCAGTAAAAATGTTCGTTGGAACTGGAAGATCGCCATCTTGAACTGAAAAAACAATAGAAAAAAATTAGGTCAAAAAATCTTATCATTTAATACATAGATCCATAACTTCCCGAAAATGTAGAAAAATAGCTTCGAGCTCAAAAAAGGTAAAAATATCCGTTATAAACATGGGATCGCCCTCTTCAACTGAATAATAAGAGAAGACAAAATAAGGATGTAAAAGTCATATCATTTAATATAAAGATTCATATCATACAGAAAATGCAGAAAGTGACTGGGAG
>JAULAV010009635.1:0-18348 GCA_030789695.1 Scilla litardierei
GTGAAGATGAAGATCTCCCGATGGATATTTTTGCAGATTTTTCTGAGCTCGGGGATATTTTCTACATTTTATTCAAGATATGGATTTTTTATTAAATGATATGATTTTTTATTGTGCATGTTAGTTGGTTCAAGAAGAAGTACCAACCGACTAGATGGCAATCTAGTCGGTCGGCAAAACTTCTTGAACCGACTAGAATGCCTTCTCAATTTCTAGCTCACTTACTGTTTACAGTTAGTCGATCAAAGAAGGTTCACCGACCGACTAGTTGTGAAACTAGTCGGTTAGGAATCCTTCTTAGACCGACTAGTTCAGCTTCCACTGTTCAGCCTAACTTACTGTTTACAGTTAGTCGGTCAAAGCACAACGACCGACCGACTAGTTGAGAAACTAGTCGGTCAGAAGTTGTTCTTAAACCGACTAGCTGTATTTGAACTCAGACTATTTGATTTCACCTGTTAGTCGGTCAACGTTCACTCACCGACCGACTAGTTGTGAAACTAGTCGGTTGGTAAGTCCTTTTAGACCGACTAGTTCTATATTGTCCGAACTTCTTCTTTTGGCTGTTCTTCAGTTAGTCGGTTCATGTTGTTTCACTGACCGACTAGTTGATGAACTAGTCGGTCAGTGGTCCTTCTTTGACCGACTAGTCTGCTTCAGAATAGAGCCGTTGGAGCATTAAATGCCACGAATTTTGCTCTCTCTTTCCTCTATCTTATATATACTTGGAGTGCTGCTTTCATAGCATTCAAGGCTGATATTTATTGAAGTTTATAGATCAAAGAGAAGCAATTAATTCTCATTCAAAGCTCTTTCATTTCTCACTTGAATCTCTCCCTCACTCTTATTTCAAAAGAGAGATTCATTGATTGTGAGCCTTCCAAGCCAAGAGCTTGATCCAAGATCACCAACATCCACCTAGGCCTCCATTGCTGGTCAATATCTTGGAGCTAGGGTTTGGTGCATTCATCTTCCCCAAAATCCTCTTTGCCCTAAATCGTAAGTTTTACTCAAGGCATAGGTTTTTGTGGTAAGCATTTCGTATTTCATTTACTTTGAATATTGCAAGTGATTTACTCTCGGTTATTTTATTTGTGATCCCGGGTTGTGGGAGTCACAATTTCATTTGTGTATGATTTGACCTTGTAGAGGTTTCTACAAGTATTTCATAGTGCAAATTTGAGTTAGAAGTTTCTAACTCAAGTATCCGGAGGGGATCCGGGTGTTTGGGACGTAGGATCACCGGGAACAAGTCGGGGAGACTTGGGTGGATCCGAACCCGTTAAATTGTCTGTTTGCGATTGCATTTCTTTGTTGTCAATATTTACATTTCCGCATTGTTGGTTGAGTTTGCAAGATAATTGGGAATTATCTTCTTAATTATTTTAAAGTACTATTCACCCCCTAGTACTTGTGCAGTAGCTACGTAGGGCATTACATTTGGTATCAGAACCAAGTACCTAGCTATGTCTTCCAACGACAACAAAACCGTACGTCCACCTTCAGACTACAGCACCTTCAGGAACCGTGAAGGAGCTTCTTCGGTGATGGAAGGACACTCCTCAACGAGGCCTCCCTTCTTCAACGGTACCTATTACGTGTACTGGAAATGCCGGATGGAATCGTTCCTCCGGAGTGCTTCACTATGGAGAGCCACGATGTCGGAGTATGTCGAGCCCGCCGAAGAAGATTTCGCTAAGTGGACTCCCGTGGAGGTCACCGTGGAGGTAACCAATGCCAAGGCAATGAACGCCTTGCAATGCGCTTTGGAGCCCGAGGACTTCAACAAGATATGCACATGTAAGAGTGCATATCAAATATGGAACTCTCTTCTCATCTTGCATGAAGGAACGAGTAGGGTAAGAGACTCCAAACTCACCGTTGTCAATAAAGATTACGAGTTATTTCATATGCAACAGGGTGAGAAGATGAAGGAGTACTATGCTCGCTTCGTCGACATTACAAATGAATTGGAGGCTCTTGGGAAGACCTACACCCAAAAGGAGAAAGTCTCGAAGATCATTGACGGACTTCCTTCTTGTTGGGAGAAGAGTACCTTTGCCATCGAGGAAGGTAACGATATGAACAAATATACCGTTGTTCAACTAATGGATACCTTGATGTTTTATAAGGTACGCAAGGATAGCAAGATGAAGATGCAAGATAAGATGAAGTCTTACTTGAAGCAAGACGAGCCAAAGAAAAAGGCGATTGCGTTCAAGGCCGCTCCATCTACATCTACATCTACCGATGATGAAGACTCGGAAGACGAGTTGGACTTGGAATCCATTGCCCTCATGGCAAAGAAGTTCAACAGGTTCTTCCGGAAAGGTAATTTCAAGAACAAATCAAAATTTAGTTCTTCTAACGCCTCCGCTCCTTTGTGTTTTAAATGCAACAAGCCAGTACACATGAAAACGGATTGTCCTCAAAACAAGCACAAGGAGAAGTGGACGGCACCAAAGTTCGACAAGTCAAAGAAGTACAAGAAAGGGTACAAGAAAGGACTTGTCGGGACATTCACCGACTCCGAGGATTCCTCAAGTGGAGAGTCGGATGATGAGCAAGTGGAGCAAGCACACATATGCTTCATGGCAAGAGAGGAACATGACCAAGGATCTTCCTCCGATGATAGCGAGGATGAAGGCGATGAGGTAACAATGGATGAACTTAGATTAGCTAACGAGCAAATATGGTCTAAGTATTCTAAATTAGTAAATAGATATACTAAGGTAAAAGATGAGTTAGCTAGCATCCAAACCTCGCCTACACCTATCATCATCAACAACGACACCGTTGTTGAAGATTTGAGAAATGAGATTGTAAATCTCAAATCTCAACTTGAGCATGATCATATCGAGGAATCGGATGAACATGAGATGGCGGATTTGATTTCTCGAAACTCAACTTTGAGTATTGAGAATGAGAATCTCAAGTCTCGTGTTTGTGTACTCACATCGCAAGTATCCACTTTGGATGCTTCTATGCATTCTCTCACCGAGAAGTATGAGTGCACATTAGGCCGAATTAATAAATTCAATAAAGGTAAGGACCATTTGGATAAAATCCTAAATGACTTACTTCCGGCCAATCACCACATTGGCTTGGGGTATAAGATGGGAAATTCATCCAAGTCGTCTACTATCTTTGTTAGGCCAACTTCGGATGCCTCAACGAGTGGTAGCAAACACTCTATTAGTAGTTCATCTACCAATGGTGCTTCCACCTCGTACACACCCTCGTTTGGAAAGAAACCCACTTTGGGTGGACCTCCAAAGAAGGGTCATGCTTATATGTACACCAATACTATGCCACGTAGGAACACACATCCTACTCCACATGTTCACACATATGATGATTTTTATGCACCACATCCACGGGCATGTGCACACCATGTGCGACACCCTCACGCACGAGTTCCTCCACATGCATCACGTAGAAATCAACAACGCATGCATGCTCCCAATAGGATTAGGGCTTCCAAAATCTTCACTATTTGGAGCCCGAAGAACACAAGCATGAATGAAAAACAAGCTTACATGAATTCTTACTTCATGAATGTCGTGCATAATGATGATTTCATTGGGAAGTCTAAGCCCAATTGGACTTGGCTTCCAAAGGTCTAATCTTTTAGGACCCAATGACCTTGGGTACCATGGAATGATATGTTTATCTTTAGATACTCAAGAAAAAGAAATGGAGCAACAAATCCAAATTTAGCTCCAAGAATAATTGGATACTCGATAGCGGGTGTTCAAAACACATGACGGGTGATGCTCAATTGCTCTCCGGAGTGGTGCCCATTGCAAATGGAAACCGTGTCGTCTTTGGAGGCAACGAGAGCCGAACCACCATAGGTGTTGGAAAAGTGGGTAATCCTTCTAAACCACTAATAAGTGATGTTTACCTTGTTAAAGGATTAAACCACAATCTTATTTCAATAAGCCAACTTTGTGACAAAGGTTACAAAGTTAGCTTTGCGAAAGGAATATGCCATATTTTAAGAAAAGATAATAATGATTTATTATTTTTCGGCACACGCCATAAGGATATATATATCCTAGATCTTCCAAAATCACATGAACAATGTCTCATTGCCAACACAAGTAAACAACACTTATGGCATCGACGTTTTGGTCATGTGAACTTTGGAACACTCTTTAAACTTTCTAAGTTAAATTCTATTAGAGGCTTCCCTAAGCTTGTCTTTCAAAAGAAAAGCTTTTGTGACTCGTGTCAACGAGGCAAGCTTCCAAAATCGTCATTTAAACCTAAAAAAAGCATTTCATCTAAGCGGCCTCTAGAGCTATTACATCTAGATCTTTTTGGGCCAACTAGAGTTGCTTCATTAGGAAATGCACGTTATGGACTTGTCATCGTTGATGACTTTTCTAGATTTACTTGGGTATTTTTCTTAAGTAATAAAAATGATGCTTTTGAAAACTTCCCAATATTTTTTAAGAAAGTACAAAATCTCATTGGAACCACCATTGTCACTATTCGTAGTGATCATAGAGGGGAATTTGAGAATGAGTCTTTCTCAAATTTTTGTGATGAAGTTGGTATTACTCACACATTTTCCTTCCCTCGCGCACCTCCTCAAAATGGTGTTGTTGAGAGAAAGAATATGACGCTAGTGGAATGTGCTCGCACTATGCTTGATGATAGCCAACTTGGCCATCAATTTTGGGCGGAAGCGGTACATACCGCTTGCTATGTGTTTAATAGGATACTTTTGAGGCCCGGCACCAAACAAACTTGCTATGAATTGTTGTTTGGTAGATTGCCTTAGGTCTCCAAATTCGTCAAATGAACGATGCAATCTTCTTCCACCAAACCAAGTACACGGTGGAGTTGCTAAAGCGATTTGTAATGGAGAATGCCTCCGGAAAGAAGACTCCAATGAGCACTACTACACATCTTGATAAAGATACGGGCAGCAAAGATGTAGACATTCGTCTATATCGAGGTATGATAGGTAGTTTATTATATCTTACTGCTAGTAGGCCCGATATTATGTTTGCCGTATGTGTATGTGCTCGTTATCAGTCTCAACCTAAGGAATCTCACTTAGTAGCGGTAAAACGTATTTTCCGTTATTTAAGTTACACACTTGACTTTGGATTAATTTATCCAAAGTCTAGCACATATGCGTTAATCTCATATAGTGACGCAGATTATGCGGGATACAAATCCGACAGTAAAAGTACTAGTGGCACTTGCCATTTTATAGGAAATTATCTTGTCTCTTAGTTTTCCAAGAAGCAGAATTCCGTATCACTTTCAACCACCGAGGCGGAATACATTGCCGTCGGTGCCGCGTGTGCTCAGGTTCTTTGGATGAGACACACTCTTAAAGACTTTGGTATAAACTGTGATACTTGCCCTATCATGGTAGACAACCAAAGTGCAATATGTCTCTCTAAGAATCCGGTACACCATTCCCGTTCTAAACACATAGATGTTCGTCACCATTTATTAGATGATCATGTTGCTAAAAAGGACATCTTTTAGTGTACGTTGAAACCCAGAAGCAAATCGCCGATATTTTCACGAAACCACTCAAGGAAGACTCCTTTGTGCGGTTGCGTCGAGAATTAGGGATTATGGGCGAATCCGAGATTTATGATTCATATGTTTCAATAATCTTGCATGCTATTAAATTTCGTTTATATTTGCTCATGCTAGACTAATTGAGATTTTCTGGATTTTTGGTTAAATTTTCGGAATTTATGCTCGAAATATTCATGAATGTCGTATTTAAGATTTTTGATGTTTTATGGGGTAGTATAATGATTAATGAGAGTATTTCGATGTTTCGTCCAAGTGCGATTAGGAGAGAACTCAAAATTTCAAATTCTAAAATTTTGGACTCGTTTAGTCGGTTCATGTTCATTGACCGACTGACTAGATTGCGTTCTAGTCGGTCAGTGAATGAACACAGACCGACTAACGCATGCCTAAATTTTGGCCTCAGTTACTGTTTGCACTTAGTCGGTTCAAGCTCATTGGCCGACCGACTAGATCGTCATCTAGTCGGTCAGCGTTTGAACTGTGACCGACTAAATGCATCGGGGACTGTTGTGTCTTTTCGCATTCCAGTCGATTTATTAAGCCCCGCACAGACTAATTCTGTTTCTAGTCGGTGCGAATCTTGTCTCTCTCTCAGCCAAAACCCCCGAAACTCTTCGACTTCCTCCTCTCCTCCGTCGATTCCGTCGACTTTTCCGGCCATCTCAGCCGTTTGTGTCGATCCCTAGCCGTCGATCCCTCTCCTCCACCTAAGTATATACTCCTCTCAGCTTCTAGGGTTAGTGTTTCATCGATTTCAGTTCGGCCTAGGGTTTTAGTTTTCGATTTCGTGCGTTGTTTGCGCGTGTCTCGTCTCGATTATGGCGAAGACACGCATCCCCATCTGACCCTCGAGTCTGTCACCTATGACCGTAGAGTCTCCGCCTACGGACCCCCCGCAACCCAAACGCCGTTCCAAAATAACCCATCCATCGTCTTCCTCGCCTCCTCTTAAGAAGAAGAGGACGGCGATCGCCAAGCCTAGATCTCAGCCCAAGCCTAGGAAACAGCCCGTGTCTCCAGCTTCATTTCGTGCTCCCACTCCTCCAGATGATTCTGATTCCGACACGGAATATATTCCGGAGTCCGAGCCTACCGCTAGGGCTCCTACTCCTCCACCTCGATCTAGCACTCGTCAGCCTAAGGGGAAGGCTCCCATGCCAGTTGGCGGTGTCGATATTTCGCTATGTCGCGATGACCCGATGTGTCTCGCGGCATACAATTGTATCGAACACTGTCCACTGTTATTGGAGCACTTCGTTCAGTTCTCTGACTTCTCTCATCTCGCTGATCTTCTTTCCCATTCCGGCCTTATCGATTATCTTCGCCATGACCCTAAGGCGAATCCACACCCGTACCCCCGTCTAGTCAAGCTATTCTATGCGAACCGTGTCCGCGGTCAGTATGACGAGACCCATTCCATTGAGACGACTGTCTTGGGGACACCGATAGTCCTCACGACAGAAATCTTAGGGGATTTGATAGGTGTCTCCTCTTCTGGCCTTCTTCCAGCTGATATCTCTGTCGATGACATTTCTTCTCTTGATCAGGCCATGCTCTCCGAGATGTTTCATGTTATCCCTCCTGCCATGATTGGCGTCCCATCCAAATCCTTCAAGCCAAACGCATGGGTTTTAAATCTTATCCTGAAGTCGTGCCTCCTTCCGAAGTACGGCTCATCGAGCTTGCCATCCCAGCCATTCCTTAAGCTGATCTACGCTCTCTTCATGGAGAGCGAGATCAATTGGGCTAGGATTATTCTTGATAAGATGGATTCTTTCGAGTGTATCCGAAAGTCCACGAAATCTGCTCACATTCCTTACCCTTGCCTCTGACACTTGTATTCTGTCACTTCGGTGTCCCTCTTCCTCCCGATGATGAGCGTCCTCTTGGTCCCCCTCTGAATGCGACGGCCGTCAAGAAGTCTCTTGCGGCGCTTCGTCACGTTCAGAGGACGACTCCTTCTGCCTCTGCTTCAGCTGCTCCTCCTTCTCCTACTCTCGCTGCTCTTGCACGTTCGTTGAGACGTGTGGAGTCTCGTTGTGCTCGTTCTGAGGCAATGCTTGCTCGCATCTGCTCTCGCATGGGCATAGACGTTCCTCCGTCTGTTTCTGACGAGGAGGAGATGGATGAGGATGAGCTCTAGGAGCTTGTTGGATCTGCTGCTCGTGCCCCAGAGGGTACGTCTGTTGCTGCTGCTACTTCTGCCGGTGCTCCCGAGAGCACACCTGCCGCCACCATTCCTCCGGTGGATACTTCGTCTGGTGCTCCCGTGGCCACTCCTGTAGCTACTCTCCCGTCTGTGGACACTCCTGTTGATCCAGTGACCACCACCCATCCTGCAGAGCCTGCCTCCACCTCCTGAGCTTGCTTGGAGGACTCTCCCTATGCACTTTGGATGATATACCTGTTGTGAGAGAGTGGTAGGAAAGTTTGGGTGGTTCTGAGTTTTTGATGTATTTTGATGTATTCTGGATGGATGTCTGTATGTTTTGAGATTCGATATCTGTTGTGATATATGTTGTATGATGTGCTCCGATCTCTCGATCGTTATTTTGTTTGTTGGCAGATGTATAATTTTGTTGTATCATGTTCTTATATATATATACTAGTCATAACTCGTGCCCGCGGGCACGGTTCATTAAAGATTTTCCATCGCAAAATCTTTGTTCCCCAAAAAATTATTTCCACGACCAAAATTGCGCGGAATAACAAATTAGTGGAAAAATATTTAGTTGCACGGGCACCTTCGGTGCAGAACAACAAATTAGCGTAAAAAAATTTAGTGGGCATCGACGCGGAAAATTATTATCATCTTGTTGCCACATACGTTGAAGAGACGATGGGCCCCGCGTTGAGAGAGTGATCATTCGATCTGCGTCAGTATTCGATCTGCAGCATTAAGTGCAAGGTAAAGTTTTTTTCCCCAAATGCATTAATTGCAGTCACTATTCCCCAGAAAGTTTCATTCCCTATAAACTTTCATTTTCCAAAAAATGTTTTTTCCCCTTAAAATTTTCACATACTCGCATCTCAACCGTTGATTTTCCAAGATTAAATCTCAACCATCCTTCTGTCAACCTGTTTGTCCTAATCAGCTTGTCCTAGTCAGCGGGCACTGTTCAATTAAGATTTTTCCTTGTGAAATCTTTGTTTCCCGAAATATTATTTTCACAGCCAAAATTTAAAAGAACAACAGATTAGCTTAAAAATATTTAGCGGCACGGGCGCCTTCGACGTGGACTCTTTCGGTACGGAACAACAAATTCAGCGCATGCGCCTTCGACACAGAACAACAAATTCGACGCCTTTGACGCAGAACAACAAATTCGGCGTAAAACAACAATCTCGACGAGGGCGCCTTAGGCGCGGAACAACAAATTAGCGTAAAAAAATTGCGCGGGCGCCTTCGGCTTCTAATATATACATATAACCCGTACCCTTGGGGCACTGTTCATTTAAAAATCTTGGACCCACTAATTTTAAACAAACATCAATAATTAAAGCTCAATAATTATTAATTCCCCTCAAAATCTTAGTTTCCAAAAATTTAATTTCTCCTAAAATATCAGCAGATGGGATCAATATTTTACTGGGTTTTGCAACGCTGATCAATGATTTGGCAGCATCTAACGCGTTCATTCTCCTACAGCTCGCGTTCATTCCCACGATGAGATTGTGTGTGTGCAGAACATTTTTTTTCATAACTAATATTAAATGAGTTGGTTTCCCTCCACTTTTGTTCCCCCCAACAAATAAGTTTTCAAAAAAAGTTTCAATGCTTTTGTGTATTCCCAACAAATTTCCTTTCAATTCAAGAAATTTCCCCCCAAAATTTTCTATGACACTGCCACATAGAATAAGTTCAAAAAAAACCCTCAATTGTAATATAGATACATCGGTTAGTCACTAATTAGAGGAGCTAGTTGAGCAATAAAGATCGATCTTCGGCTTCTTGGGGAACATCACATGCGCGTCACACTTGGGGCACCTGGTGTCCACCATCGATGTGAGCAGGTACTGGAAGCACCAGGGGCAAATCGTCAACTTCATCGTCCCGGACCCGCAACCAGATTAGCCCAGGCCGTCCGTTCCCACCATCTCGCTCGCCCACCGCTTCGACGACGACGCTGTAGAGCCGTCCGATCTCGGGTTCGGGTTTGATGCTGTAGAGCCGTCCGATCTCGGGTTCGGGTTCAGGTCGGAGTTGCGCATTGCCCGATCCAGTGTAGATTTGACTTTCTCCAAGGTGCAAACGCTGGCGAAGGAGGGGACGGGAGACGGCGGTGGGGGCAGGTTAAGGTCGTGGAGCTGGCGATCCCCGGGACCGCCTTCCGTCTCATGGGAGAAGCTCGACTTCCTCGACTGTGCAAAAAAAAGTAAAAAATAAAATTAAAACATGGGGTTTTGTGTTACTTTCTCTGCTATAAGCCTATAACATGATCTGCATTTAAAAATTGCTGTCAGCTGGCATTCATCGGCTGTCCATGTTGTGAGCACCCACTGACGTTGGTGCAAGAAGAGGATGAGAATTACCCAAGAAAAGCAATGAATCAGAGGAAGAGGGGTTTACCTTCATGAAAATGGCATCACATTAAGGAATGAAATTGAACATATCACCACCCACATGCTACCATCTGGTCACAGTTACTAAACAAATGACTTGGAAATTTTATGATTTTAACAAAACAACGCATAACCATCTTCCTTTGAAACCATCAAAATCTGCAAAATCAGCATCATGTCATGTTTCACATTTACAGATAGTGCAAAGGAACTTTGTATGCTAGAAAACGAAAATTTGAACCAACCAATATGATCAATTCTACGTCTCACATTGGCTCAGACATTCCCTTGCCTTATCCCATATATACCTAAATTTGCATCCATAAAGCCATATTGTTCCATTGGCTGCAACAATTGCAAGCAAATGATTGCTTACCGCCATAGCTGCCTTGCCATCACATATGACATATTATGAAGGGAAAATCATCATCGCCTCATTATATACATATTGGGGACTATTCGACTGCGAGTGGTATTCACGCGAAGCCCATGCAAATGGGCCTTTGTTCATCTGATGAGATCAAATGGCCTTATCGCATTACAAAACACGGGCGAACCCTCCTGAAAACCATGTAAATGAAAATGTTAGAAACAACTTGGTATTAATAGAAGGATACTTGAGATATTGTGTTAGCATGTAAATGAAAATGTTACCTATCGAATACCTTTAGCATAGAAAATGTAAATGTATGTAAGCAATGGCTCAGACATTCCCTTGCCCCATCTCCATATACTTATAAATATGCTACCATGAGTCTAAAATGTTCCATTGGCTGCAATCGTTGCAATTACATTGTTGCTTACCCACCTAGTTACCTTGCCATCAAATAGGAACTGTTATGAAGAGAAAATCATCATCGCCGAGTAATCTTCAGCTGTTATAAAGGGAAACACATGATATAAGTACGCTGACAATGATATAAGCATGCATGAATTAGGAAAGGTATACCACAACTTTTTGTCCTTATATTCCTCCAAAAATCCAACGAAATCTGTGCGAGTCTCAAAAATCTAAAACTGGTGCAATTGCTTGTGTTTCGAATGCAAGAGTAAATTTTTGTAGTTTTTCCTTAAAAAAACGGTGGTGACAAACTATTGGAAGCTCGGGAACATGAATTTCGATCGTTTGAGGCCAAGAATTCTTTCCTTTAACCATTAGAGTGAACTAGGGCAGACCGAAACATAATATTTTCAAACCTGCTATTTTGGGCAACCGTTGGGTAATTCCAGTTGAACGTCCGAGAGAATAGAGGAGACAACCTCCTCTCCGTATAGAAACAACGTTTCAGTTTGTCCTTTTTTCCTCCAAAAGACCCACGAAATCCGTGCGAGTCCCAGAAATCAGAAACGATTTAAATTGCTTGTGCTTCGATTGCAAGAGTAAACCCTTGTCGTTTCCCTTAGAAAACGATGGTGGCACACTATCGGAAGTCAGGAACACGGATTTTGATCATTTTATGCCAAAAATGCCATCCTTCTTGCCTTAGAGTGAGCTAGCGCAGCCAGAAATATAATATTTTAAAACCTGCTATTTTAGGCAACCGTTGGGTAATTCTGTTTGAACTTCTGTGGGAATGGAGGAAACAACCTCCTCTCCGCATAGAAAGAACGTTTACTCTCCGTTTGTCCTTATTTTCCTCCAAAACAACTACAAAATCCGTGGGAGCCACAGAAATCAGAAACGGGTGCAATTGCTTCTGTTTCGATTGCAAGAGTAAATTCCTGTAGTTTTTCCCTAGAAAACGATAGTGACACACTATCAGAAGCTCGGGAACAAGGATTTCGATCGTTTGAGGCTAACAATTCCATCCTTCATCCATTAGAGTGAGCGATGGCAGCCAAAAACATAATATATTCAAACCTACTATTTTGGGTAACCGTTGGGTAATTCCAGTTGAACTTCCGTGAGAATAGAGGAAACAATATGAAACAACGTTTACTCCCCGTTTTTCCTTATTTCCTCCAAAACTCCCACCAAATTCGTGCGATACACAGAAATCAGAAACTATTGAAATTGATTGTGTTTCGATTGCAAGTGTAAACTCTTGTCGTTTTTCCTTAGAAATCGATGGGGACACACTATCGGAAGCTCAGGAACACAGATTTCGATCCTTTTAGGCCAAAATGCCCTCCTTCTTGCCTTAGAGTAAGCTAGGGCAGCCTGAAACATAATATTTTCAAACCTGCTATTTTGGGCAACCGTTGGTTAATTCTGTCTGAACTTCCGTGGGAATAGAGGAAACAACCTCCTCTTCGCATAGAAACAACATTTACTCTCTGTTTTTTCTTATTTCCTCCAAAACTCCCTCGAAATTCATGCGAGTCCCGGAAATCAGAAACGGGTGCAATTGCATGTGTTTCGATTGCATGAGTAAATTCTTGTTGTGTTCCCTTAGAAAACAATGGTTATACACTATCGGAAACTCAGGAACACGGATTTCGATAGTTAGATGCCAAAAATGCCCTCCTTCATCCATAAGAGTGAGTTTGGGCTGCCAGAAACAAAATATTTTCAAATCTGCTATTTTGGGAAACCGTTGGGTAACACCAGTTTAAATTCCGTGGGAATATAGAAAACAACCTCCTCTCCGCAGAGAAACAATGTTAACTCTCCGTTTGTCCATATATTCCTCCAAAACTTCAACGAAATTCGTGCGAGTTTCAAAAATCTGAAACTGGTGCAATTGCGTGTGTTTCCAATGCAAGAGTACATTCTTGTAGTTTTTCCTTAGAAAACGATGGTGACAAACTATCGGAAGCTCGGGAACATGGATTTCGATCGTTTGAGGCCAAGAATTCTGTCCTTCAACCATTAGAGCGAACTAGGGCAGACAAAAACATAATATTTTCAAACCTGCTATTTTGGGCCACCGTTGGGTAATTCCAGTTGAACTTCCGAGAGAATAGATGAAACAACCTCCTCTCTGCATAGAAACAACGTTAACTCTCCGTTTGTCCTTATTTCCTCCAAAACTCCCACAAAATTCTTGTGAGTCCAAGAAATCAGAAACAATTAAAATTGCTTGTGTTTCCATTGCAATAGTAAACTCTTGTCAGTTTTCAGTAGAAAACAATGGTGACTCACGATTGGAAGCTCAGGAACACAGATGTCAATCATTTTAGCCCAAAAATGCCCTCCTTCTTGCCATAGAGTGAGCTAGAGCAGCAAGAAACATAATATTTCCAAACCTGCTATTTTGGGCAACCGTGGGGTAATTCTGTTTGAACGTCCGTGGGAATATAGGAAACAACATCCTCTCCGCATAGAAACAATGTTTACTGTCCGTTTGTCCTTATTTTCCACCAAAACAGCTACAAAATCCGTGGGATTCACAGAAATAAAAAATGGGTGCAATTGCCTGTGTTTCGATTGCTAGCGTAAATTCTTGTTGTGTTTCCTTAGAAAACGATGGTAACTCACTATCGGAAACTCAGGAACATGGATTTCAATCGTTAGATGCCAAAAATACCCTCCTCCATCCATAAGAGTGAGTTTGGATTTCAACCGTGGGATAACACCCGTTTAAATTCCGTTAGAATATAGAAAATAACCTTCCTCTCCGCATTGAAAAAACGTTAACTCTCCATTTGTCCATATATTCCTCCAAAACTCCCACGAAATCCGTGCGAGTCAGAAAAACCTAAAACTGTTGCAATTGCGTGTGTTTCGAATGCAAGAGTACATTCTTATAGTTTTTCCTTAGAAAACGATGGTGACAAACTATTGGAAGCTCGGGAACATGGATTTCGATCGTTTGAGGCCAAGAATTCTTTCCTTCAACCATTAGAGTGAACTAAGACAGACAGAAACTTAATATATTCAAACTTGCTATTTTGGCCAACCGTTGTGTAATTTCAGTTGAACTTCCGAGAGAATAGAGGAAACAACCTCCTCTCCGCATAGAGACAACGTTAACTCTCCGTTTGTCCTTATTTCCTCCAAAACTCCCACGAAATTTGTGCATGTCCAAGAAACCAGAAACGATTAAAAATGCTTGTGTTATGATTGGAAGAGTAAACTTGTGTCGGTTTTCCTTAGAAAACGTTCGTGACACACTATCGGAAGTCAAGAACACGGATTTCGATCATTTATGCCAAAAATGCCCTCTTTCTTGCCTTAGAGTGAGCTAGGGCATCCAGAAACATAATATTATCAAACCTGTTATTTTAGGCAACTGTTGGGTAATTCTGTTTGAACTTCCGTGGGAATAGAGGAAACAACCTCCTCTCTGCATAGAAATAAAGTTTACTCTATATTTGTCCTTATTTTCCTCCAAAACAACTACGAAATGCGTGCGAGCCACAAAAACCAGAAACGTGTGCAATTGCTTGAGTTTCGATTGCAAAAGTAAATTCTTGTAGTTTTTCCTTAGAAAACGATAGTGACACACTATCGGAAGCTCAGGAACAAGGATTTCGATCGTTTGAGGCTAAGAATTCCATCCTTCATCCATTAGAGTGAGCGATGGCAGCCAAAAACATTATATTTTCAAACCCTCTATTTTGGGTAACCGTTGGGTAATTCCAGTTGAACTTCCGTGAGAATAGAGGAAACAACCTCATCTCCGCCTAGAAACAACTATTACTCTCTGTTTTTCCTTATTTCCCCAAAACTCCCATGAAATCCGTGCGAGTCACAGAAATCAGAAACGGGTGCAATTGCATGTGTTTTGATTGCAAGAGTAAATTCTTGTAGTGTTTGCTTAGAAAAAGATGGTGATACACTATCGGAAACTTAGGAACACGGATTGCGATCGTTAGAGGCCAAAAATGGCCTCCTTCATCCATTAGAGTGAGTTAGGGGAGCCAGAAACGTAATATTTTTAAATCAGCTGTTTTGGGAAACTGTTGGGTAACACCAGTTTAAATTCCGGTTGAATAAAGAAAACAACATCCTCTCCGCATAGAAACAACGTTAACTCTCCGTTTGTCCATATATTCCTCCAAAACTCCAACGAAATCTGAAACTCGTACAATTGCTTGAGTTTCGAATGCAAGAGTAAATTTTTGTAGTTTTTCCTTAGAAAACGATGGTGACACACTATCGGAAGCTCGGGAACTTGGATTTCGATTGTTTGAGGCCAAGAATTCCGTCATTCAACCATTAGAGTGAACTAGGGCAAACAGAAACATAATATTTTCAAACCTGCTATTTTGGGCTACCGTTGGGTACTTCCGGTTGAACTTCCAAGAGAATATATGAAACAACCTCCTCTCTGTATAGAAACAAAGTTAACTCTCTGTTTGTCCTTATTTCCTCCAAAACTCCCACAAAATCTGTGCGAGTCCCAGAAATCAGAAACGATTGAAATTGCTTGTGTTTCGATTGCAAGAGTAAACTCTGGTCGTTTTTCCTTAGAAAACGATGGTGACACACTATCGAAAGCTCAGGAACACGGATTTCGATCATTTTAGGCCAAAAATGCCCTCCTTCTTGCCATAGAGTGAGCTAGGATAGCCAGAAACATAATATTTTTGAACCCGTTATTTTGGGCAACCGTTGGGTAATTTTATTTTAACTTCCATGGGAACAGAGGAAACAACCTCCTCTCCGCAAATAAACAACGTTTACTCTCCGTTTCCACATAGAAACTACAAGAATTTACTCCGTTTGTCTATATATTGCTCCAAAACTCCAACAAAATCCGTGCAAGTCCCAGAAATCTGAAACTGGTGCAATCGCTTGTGTTTCGAATGCAAGAGTAAATTCTTGTAGTTTTTCCTTAGAAAACGATGGTGACATACTATCGGAAGCTCGGGAACATGGATTTCGATCGTTTTATGCCAAGAATTCCGTCCATCAACCATTAGTGTGAACCAGGGCAGACAGAAACATAATATTTTCAAACCAGTTATTTTGGACAACCGTTGGGTAATTCCAGTTGAACTTCCGCGAGAATAGAGGAAACAACATCCTCTCCGCATAGAAATAACGTTAACTCTCCGTTTGTCCTTATTTCCTCCAAAAGTCCCGCGAGATCCGTGAGAGTTCCAGAAATCAGAAACGATTGAAATTGCTAGTGTTTCGATTGCAAGAGTGAACTCTTGTAAGTTTTCCTTAGAAAACGATTGTGACACACTATCGGAAGCTCAGGAAGACGGATTTCGATCATTTTAGGACAAAAATGTCCTCCTTCCTGCCTTAGAGTGAGATAGAGCAGCCAGAAACATAATATTTTCAAACTTGCTATTTTGGTCAACCATTGAGTAATTCTATTTGAACTTCCGTGGGAATAGAGAAAACAACCTACTCTCCGCATAGAAACAACGTTTACTCTCGGTTTGTCCTTATTTTCCTCCAAAACAACTACGAAATTCGTGCGAGCCAAAGAAATCAGAAACGGTTGCAATTGCTTGTGTTTCGATTGCAAGAGTAAATTATTGTAGTATATCCTTAGAAAACGAGGGTGACATACTATAGGAAGCTCAGGAACAAGGATTTCGATCGTTTGAGGCTAAGAATTCCATCCTGCATCCATTAAACCTGAAATTCTTGGGTAACATGTGGGTAATTCAAGTTGAACTTCCGTGAGAATAGAGGAAACAACCTCCTATCTGCTTCGAAACAATGTTTTACTCTCCGTTTTTCCTTACTCCAAAACTCCCACGAATCCGTGCGAGTCCTAGAAATCAGAAACGATTGAAATTGCTTGTGTTTCGATTGAACGAGTAAACTCTTTTCGGTTTTCCTCAGAAAACGATGGTGACACACTATAGGAAGCACAGGAACATGGATTTCAATCATTTTAGACCACAAATGCCCTCCTTCTTGCCTTAGAGTGAGGTAGGGCAGCCAGAAATATAATATTTTCAAACCTGCTATTTTGGGCAACCGTTGAGTAATCCTGTTTGTACTTCCGTGGGAATAGAGGATACAACCTCCTCTCCACATAGAAACAACGTTTACTCTCCGTTTGTTCTTACTTTCCACCAAAACAACTAAGAAATTACTTGTGTTTCAATTGCAAGGGTAAATTCTTGCAGTTTTTCCTTAGAAAATGATGGTGACACACGATCGGAAGCTCAGGAATAGGGATTTCGATCGTTTTGAGGCTAGGAATTCCATCCTGCATCCATTAGAGTGAGCGAGGGCAACCAGAAACATAATATTTTCAAACCTGTTATTTTGGTTAATCGTTGGATAATTCCAGTTGAACTTCCGTGAGAATAGAGGAAACAACCTCCACTCTGCTGAGAAACAATGTTTACTCTTTGTTTTTCCTTATTTCCTCCAAAAATGCCCTCCTTCTTTCCTTAGAGTGAGCTAGGGCAGCCAGAAATATAATATTTTCAAACTTGCCATTTTGGGCAACCGTTGGGTAAATTCTGTTTGAACTTCCGTGGGAATAGAGGAAACAACCTCCTCATCGCATAGAAACAACGTTAACTCTTCGTTTGTCATTATTTCTTCCAAAACTCCCACGAAATTTGTGCGAGTCTAAGAAATCAGAAACGATTGAAATTGCTTGTGTTTCGATTGCAAGAGCAAACTCTTGTCGGTTTTCCTTAAAATACGATGGTGATACACTATCGGAAGTCAGGAACACGGATTTCGAACATTTTATCTCAAAAATACACTCATTCTTGCCTCAGAGTGAGCTAGAGCAGCAAGAAAAATAATATTCTCAAACTAGCTATTTTAGGCAACCGTTGGGTAATTCTTTTTGAACTTCCCTGGGAATAGAGGAAACAACCTCCTCTCCGCATAGAAAATAACATTTACTCTCCGTTTGTCCTTATTTTCCTCCAAAACAACTACGAAATCCGTGCAAGACACAGAAATCAGAAACGGGTGCAATTGCTTGTGTTTCTATTGCAAGTTGTAGTTTTTCCTTAGAAAACGATAGTTACACACTATCGGAAGCTCAGGAACTTCTATTAGAGTGAGCGAGGACAGCCAGAAACATAATATTTTCAAACCTGCTATTTTGGTTAACCATTGAATAATTCCAGTTGAACTTCCGTGAGAATAAATGAAACAACCTCCTATCCGCTTAGAAACAACGTTTACTCTTTGTTTTCCTTATTTCCTCCAAATGCCCACGAAATCCGTGCGAGTCCCAGAAATCAGAAATGGGTGCAATTGCCTATGTTTCGATTACAAGGGTAAATTCTTGTTGTGTTTCCTTAGAAAACGATGTGACACACTATCGGAAACTCAGGAACACAGATTTCGACCGTTAGAGGCCAAAATTGCCCTCTTCATCCATT
>JAULAV010009638.1:0-45885 GCA_030789695.1 Scilla litardierei
TGTACAAACGAACATTTTTGCAGAATTTTTCGAGCTTGGGGCTATTTTTCTACATTTTCGGGAAGTTCTGAATATTTTTATTAAATGATATGATTTTTTGGCCTACTTTTTTCTTCTCTTACTTTTCAGTTAAATATGACAATCCCACAGTTTCCAATGGACATTTTTGCGGATTTTTCTGGGCTCCAGACTATTTTCTAAATTTTCGTAAAGTTAAGGATCTTTTAAATTAAATGATATGATTTTTATAGCCTAAATCTATCTTTTCTTATTTTTCAGTTGAAGATGGAGATCTTCCGATTCTAACAGACAATTTTACGTATTTTTTTGAGCTCGATGCTATTTTCTACATTTTATGGAAAATATCGAACTTTTTATTAAATAATATGATTTTTATAGCATATGTTTATCTACTACTTTTTTAGTTGAAGATGGCGATCTCCATGTTCCAACTGATATTTTTGCAGATATTTCTTATCTTGTGGCTATTTTTCTATATTTTCTGTAAGATATGGATCTTTTTATGAAATGACATAATTTTTGGCCGAATTTTGTCTTCTCTTTTTTAAGTTGAAAGTGGTGATCTCCCGATTCCAACGGACATTCGTGCGGATTTCTTTGAGCTCTAGGCTATTTTCTAGATTTTCTGTATGATATGAATCTTTATATTAAATGATATGAATTTTTAACCTAATTTGGTCTTCTCTCATTTTATATTTCTGTAGATAGTTCTGAACTTGTGGCTATTTTCTGTATTATTTGGAAGATATCGATCGTTTTATTAAATGATATGATATTTTGGACTAATTTTGTCTTCTCTTATTTTTTTGTTAATAATGGCGATCTCTCCGAACCAACGGATATTTTTTGCAGATTTTTCTGAGCTATGGCCTATTTTTTGTATTATTTGGACGATATCGATTGTTTTATTAAATGATGTGATTTTTTGGCCTAATTTTGTCTTCTCTTTTTTGTTAAATTTGGCGATCTCCCAGTTCTGACGGATATTTTTGTTGATTTTTCTGAGCTTGGGGATATTTTCTACATTTTATGGAAAATACGGATCTTTATATTAAATGATATGATTTCTATTGCCAAATTTTGTCTTCTCTTATTTTTCTGGTGAACATAGCGATCTCCTTGTTCTAACGGACCTTTTTTCGGATTTTCTGAGCTCGATGCTATTTTCTTTATTTTATGGAAGATATATCTTTTTATTAAAAGATATGATTTTGATAGCTTAAGTTTGTCATCTATTATTTTTAAGTTGAATATGACGATCTCCTGTTTTCAACGAATATTTTTGCGGATTTTTCTGAGCACCAGGCTATTTTCTACATTTTATGGAAGATATGGATCTTTTTATTAAATGATAAGATTTTTATAACATAAGTTTTTTTCTCTTATTTTCCATTTGAAGATGGCAATGTTCATATTGATTGATATGATTTTTGGTCTAATTTTGTCTTCTCATGTATTTCAATTGAATATGGCATTCTCTCAGTCCCAATGGAAATTTTTGCGGATTTTCTGAGCTCCGGGCTATTTTTCACTTTTGCTGGAAGTTATGTAACATTTTATTAAATGATATGATTTTATGGCCTAATTTTTTCTTCTCTTAATTTTCAGTCGAAGTTGGCGATCTCCCGATTCCAACGGACAATTTTACGGATATTTCTGAGCTACTTGATATTTTCGATATTTTCTGGAATATATAGATCGTTTTATTAAATTATATCAGAGAAGACAAAATTAGGCCAAAAAATATCCGTTGAAACCAGGCAATCACCATATTCAAGTAAAATATAAGAGAAGAAAAATTCAGAACCTGGAAGTCGCCATCTTCATCTAGAAAAATGTCTGTTGTAACCGGGATATTGCCATTAACCTGGAAGTCGCCATTTTCATCTAGAAAAATGTCTTTTGTAACCGGGATATTGCCATCTTTAATTGAAAAGATTTTTATATATCATTTTCTGAGTTTGGTGCTATTTTATATATGTTATGAAAGATATGGATCTTTTTATTAAATGATATGATTTTTCTATCCTAATTTTGTCTTCTCGTATTTTCCCGTTGAAGATGACGATCTTTTTATTAAATGATATGATTTTTGACCTAATTTTGTCTTCTATTATATTCCAGTTGAAGATGGTGATCACCCAGTTCCCAAGTACATTTTGCGGATTTTTCTGAGCTCAGGCATATTTCCCCATTTTTGGAAGAAATGTATCATTTTATTAAATGATATGATATTTGGGCTTAATTTTGTCCTCTTATTTCCAGTTGAAGGTTGCGGTCTCCCGGTTCCAACTGACATTTTTGTTGATTTTTCTGAGATCGAATTATGTTCTATATTTTTGCCTAATTTTGCCTTCTCTTATTTTTCAGTTGAAGATGGAGATATCACGTTCTAACGGACATTTTAGCCGATATTTTTGAGCTTGGGACTATGTTCTACCTTTCTGTAAGATATGGATCTTTTTATTAAATGTCCGTTGTAACCGGGAGATCGCCATCTACATCTGTAAAGATTTTTTATATCATTTTTTGAGCTTGTTGCTATTTTATACATTTTATAAAGTTATGGATCATTTTATTAATTGTTATGATTTTTCTATCCTAAATTCGTCTTCCATTATTTTCCAGTTGAAGTTGACGATCTTTTTATTAAATGATATGATTTTTTGTTCTAATTTTGTCTTCTTTTATATTCCAGTTGAAGATGGCAATCATCCGGTTCCAACGGAAATTTTTGCGGATTTTTCTGAGCTCCGGCCTATTTTGCACAATTTTGGAAGCTATGGATCGTTTTATTAAATGATATGATATTCGGCCTAATTTTGTCTTCACTTATTTTCCAGTTGAAGATTGTGATCCCCCAGTTCCAACGGAAATTTTTACGAGGTTGTCTGCTTTTGAGTTAATTTTCTACATTTTTTGTAAGATATGGATCTTTATAATACATTATAGGATTTTTGTAGTCTAATTTTGTCTTCTCTTATTTTTCAGTTGAAGATGGCGATATCCCGGTTCCAACAGACATTTTAGGCGATAATTCTGAGCTCGGCACTATTTTCTACATTTTCTGTAAGGTATGGATCTTTTAATTAAATGATATGATTTTTCTAACCTAATTTTTTCTTCACTTATTTTTCTTCTCCCGGTTCAAACGAAAATATTTGCGATTTTTCTGAACTCGAGTCTATTTGCTAGATTTTATTGTAGACATGGATCTTTTTATTAAATAATATGATTTTATAGCCCACATTTGTCTTCTCTTATTTTTTACTTGAAGATGACGGTTTCTGGTTCCAACAGAAATTTTGCGGATTTTTCTGACCTCGAGCCTATTTTCTGTATTTTCTGGAAGATAACGATCGTTTTGTTACACGCTACGAATTTTTTGTCTAATTTTGTCTTCTCTTAGATTTTTCATTAATGATGGCAATCTCCCGGTTTCCACGAATATTTTTGAGGATTTTTCTAAGCTCTGGGATATTTTCTCTTAGATATTGATTGTTTTATTAAATGATATGGTATTTTGGCCTAATTTTGTCTTCTCTGTTTTTCATTAAATTTTGTGCTCTCCCAGTTCCGATGGATATTTTTGCAGATATTTCTGAGCTCGGGGATATTTTCTACATTTTATGGAAAATATGAATCTTTATATTAAATCATATGATTTTTATTGTCTAATTTTGTCTTCTCTTATTTTTCAGTCGAACTTTGCGATCGCCCGGTTCTAACAAACAATTTTTCAGATTTCTGAGCTCTGTGCTATTTTCTTTATTTTTTGGAAGATATGGATCTTTTAATTAAAGAATATGATTTTTATAGCTTAATTTTTCTTTTTTCTTTTTATGTTGAAGGTGGCGATCTCCCAGTTCCAACAGACATTTTTACGTATTATTCTTAGCTCAAGGCTATTTTCCATATTTTATGAAAGATATGGATCTTTTTATAAACGATATGATTTTTATAACCTAAGTTTGTCTTCTCTTTTTTTCCAGTTGAAGATGGCGATCTTTATTTTGAATGGTATGATTTTTTGGCATAATTTTGTCTTCTCTTATTTTTCAGTTGAAGGTGGCATCCTCTCGATCCCAACAGACATTTTTGCATATTTTTCTGAGCTTCAGACTATTTTCCACATTTTCTAGAAGATATGGATCGTTGTATTAAATGATATGATTTTTGGCCTAATTTTGTCTTCTCTTTTTTTAGTAGAAGTTGGCGACCTCCCGGTTACAACGGACATTTTTGCAGATATTTCTAAGCTCCGGGCTATTTTTCACGAATATATGGATCGTTTTATTAAATGATACCAGAGAAGACAAAATTAGGCCAAAAATGTCCATTGGAACCGGGAAATCACCATTTTCAACTGAAATATAAGAAAAGACAAAATTCGAAACCGGGAAATCGCCATCTTCATCTATAAAAATGTCCGTTGTAACAAGGATATCGCCATCTTAAACTGAAAAGATTTTTATATATCATTTTCTAAGCATGGTGTTATTTTCTGCATTTTATGAAAGATATGGATCTTTTTATTAATTGATATGATGTTTCTAGCTTAAATTTGTCTTCTCTTATTTTCCAGTTGATGATGACGATCTTTTTATTAAATGTTTGATTTTTGTCTTAATTTTATCTTCTCTTATACTCCAGTTGAAGATGGCGATCACCCGGTTCCAACGGACATTTTTACGGATTTGTTTCAGCTCTGGCCTATTTTCTACATTTTAGGAAGATATGAATAATTACAAGCCCCACATGGGCTTGTACTCGTTGGGACCCACCTTTTTGTGTCTTGCACATGATCTATTAGATCAGGTGCCACCTGATCTACATGAATCCCTTTTATTAAGGATTTAATGTAGAAAAGGTTGCACATGATCTAATAGATCAGGTGCCAACACATAAAAAAGGTGGAAAGTACAAGCCCCACATGGGCTTGTACTCGTTAGGACCCACCTTTTTGTGTCTTGCACCTGATCTATTAGATCAGGTGCCACCTGATCTACATGAATCCCTTTTATTAAGGATTTAATGTAGAAATGGTGGCACCTGATCTAATAGATCAGGTGCCAAGACATAAAAAAGGTGGAAAGGACAAGCACCACATGGGCTTGTACTTGTTAGGACCCACCTTTTTGTGTCTTGTACCTGATCTATTAGATCAGGTGCCACCTGATCTACATGAAACCCTTTAATTAAATGATATGATGTTTAGGCCTAATCTTAGCTTCTCTTATTTTCCAGTTGAAGATTGCGATCTCCCAGTTCCAACAGACATTTTTTCTGATTTTTCTTAGCTCGGGGCTATTTTCTACACTTTCTGGAAGATAAGAATCTTTGTATATATGACATGATTTTTATATCCTAAATTTATCTTCCCTTATTTTTGCGGATTTTTCTTAGCTTTGGGCATTTTTATACATTTTGTTAGAGACATGAACCTTTTTATTAAATGATATGATTTTTGGCCTAATTTTGTTTACTCTTTTTAGATGAATATGGCGATCTCCTGGTTCCAGCAGACATTTGTGTGGATTTTCTTAGCTCGGTGCTATTTTCTACATTTTATGGCAGATATGTATCTTTTTATTGAATGATATGAATTTTGTCTTCTTTTATTTTTTCTACTAAAGATGGCGATCTCTAGGTTCCAATGGACATTTTTGCGGATTTTTCTAAGCTCTGATCTATTTTCTACATTTTTTGTATGAAATGCATGTTTATATTAAATGATATGATTTTCAAAACCAAATTTTTTGCTATCTTATTATTCAGTTGAAGATGGCGATCTCTGGTCTAAACGAATATTTTTGAGGAATTTTCCAAGCTTGGGGCTATTTTTCTATATTTCCGGGAAGTTATGAATATTTTTATTAAATGATATGATTTTTGTCCTAATTTTTTCTTCTCTTATTTTTCAGTTGAAGATGACGATCTCCCGGCTCCCATGGACATTATTGGGGATTTTTCTGAGTTCCGGGGTATTTTCTAAATTTTTGTAAAGTTATGGATCGTTTAAATTAATTGATATGATTTTTCTAGTCTAAATTTGTCTTCTCTTATTTTTCAGTTGAAGATGACGATCTCCCAGTTCTAACCTACATTTTTGCATATATTTTGAGCCCGATGCTATTTTCTACAGTATATGGAAAAAAATTGAACTTTTTATTAAATAATATGATTTTCATATCCTACGTTTATATTCTCCTTTTTTAAGCTGAAGATGGCGATCTCCTGGTCAACGTACATTTTTGCATATTTTTCTTAGCTTGCGGCTATTTTTCTACATTTTCTTTAAGATATGTATCTTTTTATGAAATGATATGTTTCTTGGCCTAATTTTGTCTTCTCTCTTTTAAGTTGAAAGTGGCAATCTCCCGATTCCAACGGACATTCGTGCGGATTTTTTTGAGCTCCGGGCTATTTTCTACATTTTCTATATGTTATGAATTATCTATATGCTTTTTATAACCTAATTTTTTCTTTTCTTATTTTTTTAGTTGAAGATGACGATCTCCCGGTTCTAACAGAAATTTTTGCATATTTTTCTGAGCTCGTTGCTATTTTCTACATTTTTGAAAGATATGGATCTTTTGTATTAAAAGATATTATTTTTATAGCCAAATTGTGTCTTCTCTTTATTTTTTTTCAGTTGAAGATGGCAATCTCCCAGTTCTAACGGACATTTTGCGTGTTATTCTGACCTCGAGACTATTTTCTAAATTTTTGGGAAGATATGGATCTTTTTATTATATGTTATGATTTTTGGCTAAGTTTGTCTTCTTATATTTTTCAGTTGAAGATGTCGATCTTCCGGTTCTAATAGATACTTTTGCTGATTTTTATAAGCTCGGTGCTATTTTCAACATTTTATGATGATAAGAATCTTTTTATTAAATGATATTTTTTATAGCTTACGCTTGTCTTCTCTTATTTTTTAGCTGAAGGTGGCGACCTACCCGTTCCAACAGACAATTTTGCGGATTTTTCTTAGTTTGGGGCTATTTTCTACCATTTCTGGAAGATATGGATATTTTTATTAAATGATATGATTTTTGGCCTAATTTTATCTTTTAGTTTTTTAGTTGAAGATGGCGATCTTCCTGTTACAATTTACATTTGTTCGAATTTTTCTAAGTTTTGGGCTATTTTCTACATTTTCTATATGATATGCATCTTTATATCAAGTGATATGATTTTTATAACCTAATTTTATCTTCATTTATTTTTTAGTTGAAGATGGTGATCTCTCGATTCCAACGGTCATTTTTGCATATTTTTCTGAGCTCGGTGCTATTTTTCTAAATTTTCGAGAAGTTATGGATCTGTTTATTAAATGATATGATTTTTTGGCCTAATTTTGTCTTCTCTTATTTTTCATTTGAAGATGGCAATCTCCAGATTCCAACGGACATTTTTGCGGATTATTCTGATCTCGGGCTATTTTCTAAATTTTCTGGAAGATATGATCTTTTCATTAAATAGTATGATTTTTGGCCTAATTTAGCCTTCTCTTATTTTTCAGTTGAAGATGGCGATCTCTCGGTCCCAACTGATATTTATTTTTCTAAGCTCGGGGCTATTTTCTACTTTTTATGGAAGATATGTATCTTTTTATTAAATGAGATGATTTTTATAGCTTACGTTTTTCTTCTCTTATTTTTTGGTTGAAGATGACAAACTACCGGTTCCAACGGATATTTTTGCGGACTTTTCTTAGTTTGAAACTATTTTTCTTTATTTTCTGTAAGATATGGATCTTTTTATTAAATGATATGATTTTTAGCATAATCTTTACTTCTCTCTTTTTAGGTTGAAGATGGCGATCTCCTGGTTCCAATAGATATTTTTACGGATTTTTTCTGAGCTCTGAGCTATTTTCTATATTTTATGAAGGATTTGGCTCTTTTTAGTAAATGATATAATTTTTATAGACTAAGTTTGTCTTCTCTTATTTTTCTAGTTAAATATGGCAATCTTCCGGTTCCAACAGACATTTTTGCGAATTTTTCTTAGCTCGGAGCTATTTTCTACATTTTATGGAGGATATGTATCTTTTATTAAATGACATTATTTTTATGTCATGTGTTTGTCTTCTCTTATTTTTCAGTTGAAGATGGCGTTCTGCGGCTCTAACATATATTTTTGCGGATTTTTCTGAGCTCGGAGCTATTTTCTACAGTTAATTGAAGATACTGTTCTTTTTATTAAATGGTATGATTTTTATAGCGTAAGTTTCTTTTTTCTTATTTTCCAGTTGAAGATGGCGATCTCCCAGTTCCAACGGATAATTTTACAGATTTTTCTGATCTCGAGTCTATTTTCAACATTTTTCTTGAAGATATGAATATTTTTATTAAATAATACTATTTTGGGGTCTAATTTTGTCTTCTCTTATTTTTCTGATGAGGATTGCGATTTCCCAGTTCTAACAAACATTTTTACTGATTTTTATATCGTAATTTTGTCTTCTCTTATTTTTCAATTGAAGATGGCGATCTCCCGATTCCAACGAATATTTTTGCGGATTTTTTGAGTTCGGTGCTATTTTCTACATTTCATAGAATATATGGAACTTTTTATTAAATGATATGATTTTTATAACCAAAGTTTGTCTTCTCATATTTTTTTCAGTTGAAGATGGAAATCTCCCGGTTCCAACGGAAATATTTGCAGATTGATCTGAATTTTATGTAAGATTTGGATCTTTTTATGAAATGATATGATTTTTTGGACTAATTTTGTCTTCTCTTTTTTAAAGTTGAAAGTGGCCATCTCCCGTTTCCAACGAACATTCGTGCAGATTTTTTGAGCTCCGTGCTATTTTCTACACTTTATATATGATATGAATCTTTATATTAAATGATATGATTTTTATAAACTAATTTTGTCTTCTCTTATTTTTTTAGTAGAAGATGGCGATCTTCTGGTTCCAACGGAAATTTTGGCATATTTTCCTAAGCTCGGTGCTATTTGCTACATTTTCTAGAAGATATGGATCTTTTGTACTAAAAGATATTATTTTTATGGCCTAATTTTGTCTTCTCTGATTTTTTTCAGTTGAATATGGCGATCTCCCAGTTCTAACAGATATTTTGCGTATCATTCTGACGTCGAGACTATTCTCTAAATTTTCTGGAAGATATGGATCTTTTTATTAAATAATATGATTTTTGGCCTAATTTTGTCTTCTCTTATTTTTCAGTTGAAGATAACGATCTCCCGGTTCAAAGGATATGTTTGCAGATTTTTATAAGCTTGGTGCTATTTTCAACATTTTATGAAAGATAAGGATCATTTTATTAAATTATATGATTTTTACAGCCTATGCTTGTATTCTCTTATTTTTTTTAGTTGAAGATGGCGATCTACCCGTTCCAACTAGAGGTGGCAAAATGAGCCCGACCCGAACTGATCCGACCTGAACCTGGCCTCCTTGACTGGATGTGGGTTTGTGCCAATTCTGGTCAAGTGGGATCTGGGTTGACCCGACCCGATCCGGATAAAATCCGTGTCGGGTAGTGGCTTGACCTGTCAACCCGGATGACTCGAATTCGACCCGGTTTACTATATATATATACTAGTCATACCCCGTGCCCGCGGGCACGGTTCAGTTAAGATTTTCGCCCGCGAAATTTTTTATCCCAAAAAATTATTTCTGCAGCCAAAATTTAAAAGAACAACAAATTAGCATAGAAATATTTAGCGGCGCGGAACAACAAATTCGACACGAGCGTCTTCGACGTGAAACAACAAATTCGTCGTGGGTGCCTTCGTCACGAAACTACAAAGTAGCGGAAAAAAATTTAGCGGTCACCCGCCTTCAGCGTGAAACAACAAATTAGCGGAAGAAAATTTAGCTGACGCAGGCCATTCAATTGAACAAAAATTTACAAAACACCCAAAATGCCAGGACAGCTGACTCAAGGGTGAAAGAATGACAGGGACAGTCGTCTCCCGGACGCAATACCGACGACGAAAAGGTAGTCATAACCCGTGTCCGCGGGCACGATTCAGTTAAGATTTTCTCCCGTGAAATCTTTGTTCCATGGAACAACAAATTAGCGTAAAAATATTTAGCAACACAGGAGCATTCGGCGTGGCGCCTTTGGTGCGGAACAACAAATTCGGTGCATGCGCTTTTGACACCGAACAACAAATTTGGCATGGAACGATAATTTCGACTCCGGCGCCTTCGGGCAGAACAACAAATTAGCGGTGCCAAAGGCGCCGAAGGCCCGGGCCGCTTCGGCGCTGGCCCCCTTCTCGTGATAACATCGCTCATTTTTCGTACAGATTTAGTTCCATATAGATTTAGCGCTCCCCAAAATTTAGTTCTATATAGATTTAATTCTCTCCAATTTAGTGCTCCAAATTTTTTCGTAAACTCTCATCCTACCCATCAATTCCTCAAGATTCAATATCAACCATCTTTATATCCACTCTTTTATCCTATGTGCAATAATTTTTTCATTTTATCATGCACTTGCCGCATTAAACTTTTATTAGTCTTAATCGAGGGTGTTTTCTTTTAGTTATTTGCCAAATCTATCTTGGAAGTGTTCAATGAGAAGGAGATTAAGATGTATCAACACCCACAAAATAAGATGATTGTTAAATCAATATAAATTAATTCAAAGCAATCGATTCTTCATCTCTTGATCAGATAAAGAGGGTAGTGATTGATAAACTGATCAAAAGTCATTAAACTAAGAGGAGTGAGAGCATTGACAGGAGGATTAAAGATGGTGATGAACGCTATTAATCTCAGTTTCTTCATAAGTCATTTCCCCCGAACAGAAATTTCAAAAAAGAAAAAGAAAAGAAAATTTTTGATGTTCTTCTTACCCAATTACCTAAAACCAAATTCAATTCAACAAACCCCTTCTGCCTACTCATATACAACAATCTACAGCAAACAAAAAATCTAACCTTTAGAACTTTCCACATCAACAATACCTGTTATGAAGACATTTGCAAAATTCTAAAAAAATTCCAAAACCTATGCACAGAACCTGTTTTGAAGCCGTTTCTTGTTTTCTTCTTACAGAAATCTCAAGTTTGACCAAATTCATATGTCAGAATCCCACCTTTAGCCAACCCCGCCTTTTGCCAATCAAGCAGATAAGAAATGCAAATTGGTAGAGTACTTTCATAGCTTCCATTATTTGGCCCATAAATTTGGATACAAAACATATTTTATTATTGCCCATTATTGATGCGTGTGGAAAGTGAACTGGCCTTAATCATTATCATGTACTGAGACTGTGGAGTCTCAAACGGGTAGTATGCAGATTTATTCATGCATATTGTCAAAAGCTCAGAGTAATTTTATACATGCAACATTCAAGAATTGTTCCATTTCAATCTTTGCTGCAATTGCAAACAATGAGTAGCAGCCTACTCCAATGCCAATAAATCAAACTATAGTAATTTTAGCCAATCTAGAATCATAAGCAATGCGAGCAATTAAGTCATCAACAATGATTGGCCTCTGAATTTCTCTCGAGGATATCAAGTGGCTCATGCAAGATTGGAATGCCAAAGTTATAGCCAATCCTTCTTCCCTTGGACCTCATTCTCTCTAGCAGTTGAAATAGACTGGCAACTGGGGATTAAAGGTTGTAGAGCTCTGCCAAGTCTATTATGTTGAAGTCCTGGCACCAACCGACCACGTAGACTGTTTGTCGACCTAGCTACTGGAATATCACAAAAAAGAAACAATGGATCCCAAGGAATGACCGAGGTCTCTCGTAGAAGAAGAACTCCTGACCTGAAATGGTGTAGCTAACTGATCACCTTGTTGTGGGACATAAAATTACTTTGAGGTATGTAGCACACAATGTAGTAGGAGAGCTGTGAAGTTTGTTCTCACCAAATGTTGCTGCAGTAGTTCCTGGAATATCTGTGACTAACCTTGGGTAACAGAAGAGCTTGGTTTCATCAGTATATCATCATTCACATGAAATTCAATCAATATTCTAATGCACATCAAACACTTGGATCTACAATCCATATATCTTAAGACATGAACAGTTACATAGATCTTAATCCTTCAACTTACAATCAAATATCAGCATTTAGTTGGAATGAGAAAATGATCGAAAAATTTGTCATACGTTAGGCAATAATCTAGAAAGCCTTTGGATCACAGCCAAAGAGAAGTTCATCGAAAGTTTAACAATTATGTACCTATCCATTGCCAAAAAAGCATATGAGCATCAAATAAATTAACATGTTTTTCCTCTATTTTTATATTAACTGTCAAGTTTCAGTAAACAAATGACACACTCTCTGTAGAGAGTTTCTCCTTCTAACACTTCCTACAACGTTTTTATGTATATGCCTGACATAAATTAATAATATTATAGATGTAAATAGATACAACTAATCTGATCCAAATATGAATTCATATCCTTATTTACAAAATATGGATATCGACCTTGTTTGAAGTACAGGTACAAATATGAATTGGATGCATTATGTGATATCATATTTTTCCTTAGAACCCATGTTCAAATTTGGCATACCAATATGCCTACCTGACATTTTCATGGAAAACTGAATTTAAGTTCTTGTACTGATATGCCAAGCCCAAATTTCACTATGAATTAGTGGTCAGTATACTTTGCCAGCCTTCGTATCAAGAATGCTAATTGCAAATCCAAAACCTGAAACAACATAAAATTCAAAGCAAACTATTTCAGGCTAAACATGCTTTAAAAATTGTAGTAAATGCAAAATCCAATCTGAAAGACAGCCAGACATGTAATGTATCTTGTTTCCCGTTGAATTCAATGTCAATAATTTATGGAAGCTAAGCTCATCTTTTTAGCACAGATGACATTTGAAGAAAAACATAGGAAAAAAATGTGTTCCACCTTCTAAAACCCACTGAAGTCATAACAAAAACGCGAACCTTTCACGGGACTCGACCTCCCTAGACTCAAAATCCATAAGCTCGAATAAAAAAATTATAATTTGAATCTCCAAATTATAATGCATTTAACAATCAACTGACATGTAGTAATAATCAACTGCCTAGCTTAAAGAGGATGCACATGGCTAAAGATGGAATCAATTGAATACCAACATATCAAATGTTTCAAACATCATTTTATTGATGCAATGTGGTAGGATTTTGGCCAGAAAAATAAACATGTGAATTATAATTTGGATATTAACATTTGATTTTGAGAGAAAAATGAGAGACTGTAAAATCATATGTTTTGGCCAGAAATACAAACAAATTGTTTTCTCAAAATCATATGAGGGTTGAAGAATTCTTCAACATTGCATCAATAATATGTTCTGGCCAAAATGAGAGAAAAATAAACAGGAGAAATCTTGAAATGGCCAACATTGCATTAACATTATAATTAGTTTTTTATTCCATAAATTAGAAAAGAATACACATAAAAAGAAATCTTGAAATGCAGAAGAAATCTTGAAATGCAAAAGAAAAAATCATTCAGATAGATTAGATGTTGTTGTCACCTATAAATAAACTATCATGGGCCATGATTACTCTGCCTATAAGTATTTCAGTTTTGGCATTCAGCCATATGAGTCCAAATTTCTACAAACTACCTGAATTAAACAACCAACAAAAAGTACTCACTCAATTTTGATTGTTTGTAGCAAGACTAATTTAACAGGATATGATGTATGATCCAAGATCATGATATAAAGTTCATTTTAGTTTTGCACTAAGATTATTTTTAACTAATGGTGTATCGGGGGCATGTGTTATTCAAACTGAAATTACATATGTTCACCACTGAAATTACATGGGTGGTTAACATATCTGGGGCTTAACATCAAACTGAGGAAGTTCATTTTTTGGTTTGCTCAAACAAACTGAAATTACATATGTTAACCACTAAGATTATTCAAGATCAAACTGGACTTAACATCAAACTGGACTTTATATCATGTTACACAATAGACCATATGTTAAAAATGGACCAGATATAAAGTCCAGATATAAATTTCAGTGTTTAACTTTATATCCCGATACACCATCAAACAGGATAACACTGGACTTTATATCCTGTTAACCAAGAAAAACACAAATTGGAATAATGCATATCAACTTGGTGTTATTTCAATACAAACTGGACTAATTTAAAAACTGGACAAACACAACAACACAAACTTGACTCAACTGATATTTTAAACAGAAAATATTGGTGTTATATCAAATGCTTGGGGTTGGGTTAATATTGAGAAAAAAATGATTTAATGGGATAATGCTTGGGAGTTAATCCATTTTACCCTTGGTATTTACAGGATTATTTCAGGATTTGTTTTGTCCTGTAAAAATGAGGTTATGAGTTTTAAGAAAATACATTGATATGATTACTTTTATCAACTCATTATACGCCAAAAACTTAAACTCATATGCACAATAAAACTCATTATACTTCAAGTAACAAAACTCCAAAAACAGAAAATGAGCAGCAAAAACTCATTTACTCCATGTAACTAAAACATGAAAATTTAGTAAATGAGAAACATGAATTCTCATTTTTAAACATATTGTGAACCTAAAAATGGAGTATTTAGCAGTGTAACAATGAGAGAGTGCAAATGAGTGCAAATAATAGTGCAAATGAGTGCAAATGAAACTTCAAGGGAGTGCAAGTGATAAGTATCATTTTAACTATCAGGATGCTAATTTGTTAACTATCAGGATGCAAGTGATAAGTATCATTTGCACTCATTTGTACTAAAACTTATAACCAATTAGAGTATTAAACCTGGCAAACATATCATTAAAGTATTTGAAAATGACGAATTGTATCAGCCAATGCAATCAATACACTAAAAAACTGAGAGGGCAAGATTACTAACTCCATTGAAGCATGATCAATACACTAAAAAGCACATGAAAATTTGATATCTTCATGACAAAACATATAGAAAAATTATCACATATATCAAATACATGAAGCACTGGACTCATCATCCCTAACACCATCAAAGAATAGATTTTATGATAAAGAACAGATTTTTGTATGTGTATTCAATGTTTATCAATAGAACTTAGTGTATGTGTATTCAAAAAAATTAGTCCATGTCAACAGGATATTCATTCAAATTTTGTCAGGATCAGGATTTAAATTGAGGATCATAAATTGAGGATCAGGATCAGGATTCACTTTAAATCCATGTCAACATTCAATGAGAATTTCAAGGTAACATAGTGTGCTTCTCTTCAGGATCAGTATTTTGCAACTTGATTTATGTCAAAAAAGCATATCTCAAGTTTGTGAGAGCTCAATTCTTTTAATATAAGCATCAGGATTCACCAATTCTCAAAGACGCAAACTAAACCAATTCTCAAAGATTCACCAATTCTTTTAATATAAGCATCATGATTTTCAAACTAAACCAAAGACATATACATATACCTCATTGTATAATTTATACATATACCTCAAAATACTGTCAAAATTATACATATACCTAGATGTATATCCTCTAAATTATACATATACCTCAAACATATACATCTAGATGTATATCCTCAAAATACTATCAAAATTGAATTGAGGATCAGGATATCTGTCAAACTTGTAAACTTGCAAACTCAAAATTAAAATAGATGTATATGTATCCTCAAAAAGAATTGAGGATCAGGATATCTGTCAAACTTTCAATGAGGATAATAAATGTGAACATTCAAAAAAATGTGTATGTGTATTCAAACACATATCAACATTCAATACACATACACATATCTTGAATGAATACACAAATTTCAGTGAGGATATTCATTTATTATCCTCAAATAAATGAAGGAATGAGTTGACAGGATATTATCCTCACTGTGAACTCATTTCAGTGTGAATTCCTCAATAATAAATGTGAACTCATTTCAGTGTGAATGGATAATATTCAAACTAAACCAAAGACATATACATATACCTCATTGTATAATTTATACATATACCTCAAAATACTGTCAAAATTATACATATACATAGATGTATATCCTCTAAATTATACATATACCTCAAACATATACATCTAGATGTATATCCTCAAAATACTGTCAAAACTTACATCCAGGACATTTTTTGTAATATACTGATAACCCTGGACATTTTTTGTAATAGATTTGTATACGACATAACCCTGGACATTTTTTGGACATTTTCTCATATGACAACCCAATTTCTCAAGATATCCTGCTCATATGACATAACCCAATTTGGATAACATTTTCTCATATGAGTTATGGAGGAATAGACATAATCAATATGAGGAATAGACATAACCCAATTTGGATGACATTTTCTCAAGATATCCTGCTCAATATGAGGAAATTTGGCCATCTGACCAAAACCATGTCCAATACAGGATTCACTAATAAGTCCACATGTCCAATACAGGATTCTCAAAAATGCATTCTCAAATTGCAGTGTTGCTTGCATATCAATGTCATGTTAAATAGGAAACCAATTCTAGGATAAATATGGGCTCATTTTTGGGATTTTTCATAGTATTAATACTCAATATCAAATTGGGATTGCAATTTCTTTCAAATGGAATGAATTTGAATTGAGTGAAATTTCATTCAAATGGAATGAATTTGAATTAATACTCAATATCAAATTGGGATTGCAATTTTCATAGTATTGCAATTTCTTTCAATATGGGCTCATATCCTGCTCAATATGAATCTAATGGAATGAATTTGAATTCAAAATTATCAGGATATCCTAAAACTTGAGAATCAAAAAATTTGAACTCAATAGGCTGACAATTTCTTTCAAAAATTTTGAACTCAATTTGCATATTGGAATATCCTGAGAATTTTTGATATTCATATTAACAATTTCACTCAATTTTGAACTCATATTAACTCAATATCTTGTTCAATTGAGAGTTCAATTTTAAACTCAAATTTTTATATTCATATTAACTCAATTTTGAACTCAATATTTGATATTCATATTAACAGTTCAATTGACTCATTTTGAACTCAATTTTTGATATTCATATTAAAAATTTTGAACAGGATAGTGAAATCAATTTGCATATTGAAATATCATGAGAATTTCTCAGGATTTTATGGGATATTTATATTAACAATTTATTTCCATATCTTGAGAATAAAAAATTATAACTCAATAAGCTGTCAATATCCTGTCAAAGTTGTAATAACACTCAAAAATGATTCAAAAATTCATTCACATAACACTCAAGCAATTTTACAGTGTTATTATCTTGGAATACTTCAAAGTATGTATTCAGTATAAGCTTGGAATAAAAGCTCACCAATTTGCATATGAAGAGCTATCAGTGAAGTGAGTTATCTGTGAAGAGTAGCATTATGAAGAGTAGCCGCCAGTTTGCATATGAAGAGCTACCAAGTTGCATATGAAGAGCTCACCAATTGTCCTGTTATTAGCAATGCATATGAAGATTAGCATTATGAAGCTAACAGGACATCAAGAATATCAAGAATATCATTTAGAATAGCTAACAGGACAATGCATATGAAGTACATGTGTGTGTAATTAATATTGACTGAAATATCAAGAATAGCAAGAATAAACATTGCATATGAAGTAAATGTGTGTGTAATTGATAAACCCAACAGGTAAAAAACTGAGCTTGAGAGTGCAAATTGTATATTGACAAAACTGAGCTCATTTAACTTATGGAAAAAAAACCAGTTGCTATCCCAAACTTGCAAAATTAGGTGGATATCTAATTTGTATTAACAATTGCTATCCCATATCCCAAACAGGATATCCCAAACTTGTAGATATCCCATATCCTGTTTGTAGATATGAATTCAGTTTGGGATATCCCATATCCAAATTGGGTCTTTGGTTTGGGATATCACATATCCCATATCCAAATTGCTATCCAATTGCTATCCATATCCAAATGTAGATATCCAATATCCAAATTGGGAGTGGCAAAAAAACCTGTTTATATTAACAATTTGCAAGCTCAATTGAAAACCAGTTTATATTAACAATTGCTCATGATAAAGTAAATGAATTCAGTATCTTAGTTCTTTGAGTCATTGGTTTAGTTTGAAAATCATGAGCAATTGAAAATCATGTTTGGGATATCTACAAATTGGATATTTCATAAGTTAATGTGCACTCTCAAGCTCAGTTTTTTGCACTCTCAAGCTTAGTTGCTATCCCAAAACTGCTTTATATTACCAATTTCTAAGTTAAATTGGATATTAACAAAACTGGTTTATATTAACAATTTCTCAGCATCTTGTGTTCATATTGAGTGATAGTGCAAATTTTAGTTTGCAAAAAAACATGGAGAAATCAGTTTGGGATAGCTAATTGAGAAATCAGCTTGAGAGTTCACATAAAGTTTAAATTGGGATATGAAGATCAGGATATAAGCATGTTGAGTTCACATAAAGTTAAATGAATTCAGTTGCTCATTTCAGTTTGCAAAATAAACATGGAGAAATCAGTTTGGGATATCTACAAATATACTCCCTAGCATTATCAAGATATAATGTACTCACCCAGTACAAAATCCTCAAAGTACACATATTTCAAACAGTTGATGAACACTGGAATGTTAATATTGAGTGATAGTGCAAAATCCTCAACAGTTGATGAAAACTGGAATTTTCCAACTAAACCAAACCAAATGAAATCCCATTTAAACTGTGAAATGAAACCAAATGAAATCCCAGTGGAATTTGGAATAAAAACTTTGTTTTGATATCATGCATAGTAACTTACACCAAACCAAATTATCAAACTATCATTTCAAATGCAAATGAACTCATGGGCATTCAAATTATCAAATTACCAAATTATCAAATGATCCATGTTTTCCATATCAATAACTCAAATCCATGATGAAGCTGAAACATTCAAGTTCATTTTGCAGCAAGCTGAAGCTCAATTTCAAGTAAAAACTCAATCCACTCCTGTGAATGGAGTCAGCAATATAAATGATTCATTGTGAATGGACTCAGCAATATAAACATCACATGGACAAAAATTGAACTAAGTTGAACCCTGACTAATTTGAACTAATTTGGACAAATATATAAACATCACATTTGGGCTAATGGCAAGAATGGTAGTCAAATTAAATTTCTCAATCATTGGCATTTTCAGACTTGAGTATTCAAATTATCAAATTTCTCATGATTATCAGACTCCCATTGGCAAAAATCATTGGCATTCAAATGTTGAACCCTCAACTTGTGATAATTTGGCAAAAATCATTGGCAGTCAAATTGAACCCTCAAAGTTGATTTCTCAAATTTTGATAATCATGCCTACTTGATTTCTCAAATTATCACATTAACTCATGAGAAATTTCTGACTTCATTATTCAAATCATTGGCAAAAATCTGAAAATATCAAAATATCAAATTATCATTTCAAATGCAAATGAACTTATGGGCATTCAAATTATCAAATTATCAAATTGTTAAACACCCTGGAATGTTTAAGATTACTCAAGCATACACTAATACTCAACTATTCATATTGTTAAACATACTCAAGCACCAATGTGAGTATACTAAAAACAGGATTCTCAACTACTCAAATGCTGAATAGTTGAGTATGTTAAACATACTCAAGCACAAATACTGAACTATTCATATGCATACTCAACTACTCAATTTTCAAACTGGAATTTATTTTATCATCTCTCAATTACTACTAAAAACTGGAATTTATTTTCAAACTACTAAAAACAGCATACTCAACTACTATATTTAGTTTAGTATTTTCAGTTTTTACCAATTTTTAGCCATTGGTTTGCAATACATATGAAGAGAATAGAATATTGACATTCCTTATTTTTGAATATGAAAAAAATATTGCATAGAAATTGCCCACCTATATAAACAGCATGTAAAAATAAAAAAATATTTACATGAACTATGAAGAGAATATAATGGAACAGGACATAGAGAATTTGGCATTCCGTATGTCATTTTGGCATTCCGTATGTTATGCTAATCAATTAACATAGAGAATTTTGCAACAGGACATTGAGAATTTTTGGGTCCTGTCATTTTGGCATTGCTTTTAGCCTTCATTGAAAGCTCAAATACATTGATAGCTCAACCATTCTCCTATTCAAGCTCATTCAAGATCATCCAAGCTCATCCATTCTCAAAATACATAATGCAAAACAGAATATTAACAGGACACCAATTGCCAACAAAACTCACCAAGAGTTGAGGAGGAGAGGAAGTGATGAAGCTCTCAAGCTCTGAAACTCAAACTCAGCAAACCGTGTTGAAGCTTCTTGATGATGTGCTGCTTCGTGATAATGGAGGTAGAAGAAGAAGAGGGTGATCTTCGTGATGTGCTGCTTCTTGGCGTTTGTGAAGGAAGAAGAAGAGGAAGTTGGAGGTAGAAGAAGATGGCGTTGGTGAAATGAGAATAGCTGCGTAGAAGAAGATGGCTGGCTCTCCAACTCAAAAGCAAAATCCCAAACCTTTCCCTCACAAATTTTGAGTTGATCTTGCCGTCTGTGATTTGATCAAAAAACCATTCCCGCCCAAAATTTCCCTCACAATTTTGATGTTAAGATGGAAACGGAAATTTTGAATTCAAATTTTTTTAAAAAAATGATTTGAAGGAGAAGCTGTGACAGGATTTGATGTGAGTGAGGAAAATGATTTATTATATCCAATATCTCTTATCTCAATTTCTCATCATACCCTATATACAATCTATACTATATAACCATCACACCCAATTACACATAACCAAAAACAAATTCTCTTATCCATTATCTCTTATCCATTTTCTCTTATCCAAAATCTCTTATACAACAATACACATATTCTAATCCACAAACAACAATACACATAACCAATATCTCTTATCCAAATTCTCTTATCCAAAAACCCATGATAACATCCATGTTTTATTATATATATATATATATATATATATATATATATATATATAAAATAACTTCAACACACAATTGCAAGGGGAATTTGGCTTATACAATTTAAATTGTTATCATCTTCTTTAAAAGGTCTCGGATTCAATTCCTTTTACATACAATTTTTAGTTACATTTATTACTTTCGTGGTACGATCTACCCGTTCCAACTAGAGGTGGCAAAATGAGCCCGACCCGAATTGATCCGACCTGAACCTGGCCTCCTTGACTGGATGTGGGTTTGTGCCAATTCTGGTCAAGTAGGATCTGGGTTGACCCGACCCGATCCGGATAAAATCCGTGTCGGGTAGTGGCTTGACCTGTCAACCCGGATGACTCGAATTCGACCCGGTTTACTATATATATATATATATATATATATATATATATATAATAACTTCAACACACAATTGCAAGGGGAATTTGGCTTATACAATTTAAATTGTTATCATCTTCTTTAAAAGGTCTCGGATTCAATTCCTTTTACATACAATTTTTAGTTACATTTATTACTTTCGTGGTAAAGTAATTTATATTTCCATTTTGTCATCAGTGAGGTTTAAGCGATGAGCTACTGGCAATTATGCAACACTTAATAAATTGACGGTGGTTCTTAAAAGATAGTCAGACATCGAAAAAAGAGCAGTTGCGTGTAATTCAAATCTTAATCCGACGGGTGAACCGAACCGAACCCCAGGTATTTTCCGGGTCACCCGAACCTGACCTGACTTCAATCCGGGTCGGATTAGGGTTTACCCCTATCCAGGTCGGGTCAAATCTGACCCGGCCCGAACCAGACTTGACCCGACCCGTTTGCCACCCCTAGTTCAAGCGGACATTTTTGCAGATTTTCCTTAAATTGGGGCTATTTTTCTACCTTTTCTGGAAGATATGGTTATTTTTATTAAATGATATATTTTTGGGCCTAATTTTATCTTCTATTATTTTCAGTCGAAGATGGCGATCTCCCGGTTCCAACGGTCATTTTTGCGTATTTTTCTGAGCTCGGGGTTTTTTCTAAATTTTCGGGAACTTATGAATATATTATTAAATGATATGTTTATTGGCCTAATTTTACCTTCTCTTATTTTTCAATTGAAGATGGTGATCTCTCGATACCAACAAACTTTTTGCAGATTATTTTGATCTCGGGACTATTTTCTAAATTTTCTGGAAGATATGGAACTTTTTATAAATGATATGATTTTGGCATAATTTTGCCTTCTCTAATTTTTCAGTTGAAGATGACGATCTCCTTGTCCCAACTGATATTTTTGCTGATTTTCTAAGCTCGGTGCTATTTTCTACATTTTATGAAAGATATGTATCTTTTTATTAAATGAGATGATTTTTATAGCCCACATTTTTCTTCTCTTATTTTTTCGGTTGAAGATGGCTAACTTTCGGTTCCATCGGACATTTTTGTGGACTTTTCTTAGTTTGAGACTTTTTTGCTTCATTTTCTGTAAGATATGGATCTTTTTATTTTATGATATAATTTTTAGCATAATCTTGACTACTCTCTTTTTAGGTTGAAGATGGCAATCTCCTGGTTCCAACGAAATACATACTTGCAGATTTTTCTAAGCTCCGAGCTATTTTCTATATTTTCTGAAAGATATGGCTCTGTTTATTAAATGATATATTTTTTATAACCTAAGTTTATCTTCTCTTATTTTTCTATTGAAGATGGCAATCTCCCAGTTCCAACGGACATTTTTGACGATTTTTCTGAGCTCGGACTTATTTTCTACATTTTATGGAGGACATGTATCTTTTTATTAAATGATATTATTTTTATGTGCTCAGTTTGTCATCTCCTATTTTTCAGCTGAAGATGGCGCTCTCCCAGCTCTAAAGAGCATTTTTGTGGATTTTTCTGAGCATGGAGCTATTTTCTATGGTTAATTAAAGATAGAGATCTTTTTATTAAATGGTATGATTTTTATAGCCTAAGTTTCTCTTTTCTTATTTTTTTAAGTTGAAGATGGCAATCTCCCGGTTCCAACGGGCATTTTTGCAGATTTTTCTGACATCGATCCCCTTTTTAAAATTTTCTTGAAGATATGAATATTTTTATTAAATAATATGATTTTGGATCTAATTTTGTCTTCTCTTATTTTTCAGAGGAGAATTGCGATCTCCTGGTTCCAACGGACATTATTGCAGTCTTTCTGAGCTCTAGGCTAATTTCTACATTTTTAGTAAGATATGGATCTTTCTATTAAATGATATGATTTATATAGCCTAATTTTGTCTTCTCTTATTTTTAAGTTGTACCAGTTCTAACGGACATTTTTGAGGAATTTTCTTAGCTTAGGGCTATTTTTCTATCTTTTCTGGATGATATGGATATTTTTATTAGATGATATGATTTTTTTGGCCTAATTTTGTCTTCTCTTTTTTAAGTGGAAGATGGCGATCTCCCGGTTCCAATTTACATTTGTTTGGATTATTCTGACCTCGTGGCTATTTTCTAAATTTTCTATAAGATATGCGTCTTTATATTAAATGATTTCATTTTTGTCCTAATTTTGCCTCTCTTATTTTTCTATTGAAGATGGCAATCTCCCGGTTCCAACAGATATTTTTGTGGATTTTTCTGAGTTCGATGCTATTTTCGACATTTTATGGAAGATATGTATATTTTTATTAAATGAGATGATTTTTATAGCCGAAGTTTTTCTTCTCTTATTTTTTCAGTTGATGATGGCAATCTACCGGGTCCTACAGACATTTTTTGCGGACTTGTCTTAGCTTGGGACTATTTTTCAACATTTTCTCTCCAAAAAAGAAAAACTCTACCAATAAATTTCTCTCCAAAAAATAAAAACTCTACCAACAAATTTTCTGCATATGATGGCTTTGTTGTGGACATCCTTTATAAAGCATGTAGTTTGATATTCATATCTTAGATGGTATTCAGTCCTTATCAGCTTGACTTTTCAATGGTGGGACTGAGCAGCTTAGTGGCAGGAGTCTATGGACCTACTGAGATCCAAGATGAATTTTCATTAGTGATCATCAACCCCCAAGGCGTTCGCGTCGAGGCCCTCCATGGCCTCTATGGATTCTCCTCTCGGTCTGTTCTACCAAACATTGGAAGTTCCTGAGAGCTTCAGCAATTTGGGCTGCGGATCTCAGCACCGATTCTCTTCGGTTCGCTGGAGCGTCGAAGTCTTCTCCCAACTCTGCCCCTACTGGGTCGACTCTCTGTCAACGATTTCCCCTGATTTAGAGGATGTAATCGACCTCTGAGATGTTTCCATACGACCAATATCAGAGCTGAATCAAGCAGCGCTCGACCCAATGAGGCTCGCCGACTTGTCGACCCAGCAACGATGGTTGATGCTCGAGCCTTTGACCCATCTCCTTCGTCCTGAGAGGGAAATCAGTTTTCTACCCTAGCAGCTGGGAATCATTGGGGCTCGATCCAAGCCTTCGACCCATCTCCTTCGTCCTGAGAGGGAGGTCCGTGTTTGACCCTAGCTGCTGGGCATCATCGGGGCTCGACCCGAGCTTCTGACCAGCTCCTTCATCCTGAGAGGATGTCGACGTTTGACCCTAACCTCTGGGCTTTGTCGGGGCTCGATCCGAGGCTCCAACCCAACTTTGACATCCTGAACTGCGGTTCGGCCTTCGACCCTAGCCTCTGGGCTTCGTCACGGCTCGATATGAGGCTCAAACCCAACTTCGTCGTCATGAGCGCTAATATCAAGACGCTAATGCTAAAGCTCCGCCATTGTGATGATTACAATGAGCCCCAAATCCAGGAGCAAGCTGATAATGAGAAGGTGGTGCTGAGCTTTTGATGCCTCTTGCTTGCATGATCATACCTCTTAATCCGTGTCTCTTGCTTGCGTGATCATACATCATCACGGCTATTTCATTTTATTTTAAAGTTCTATGGCATTCAATTCATCATTGCCTACTTCATTTCATTCAAACGGTCGCGATTTTCAATTCGATTCAATGGGTTGAGATGCAGGGAAATTGAATTCAACCGATTGAATACGAGCTCCACGAGGATAGGCTATTGGTGAAATCGATCCGCTCAATCATCTGATTTCCGAGCTACTTCCATTTCCTCTGAACTCCACCAAGCGAAAGTCTCACCTCCTCCGAGCACGACCATCTAAGTGTAAGGATCCTGGCTATGAGGAAAATACTAGAAGGGTGGTTGAATAGTGTTTATAAAATTTAAACGTTAGTTATACCAATTTAAATTCCTAACAAGCAATAAATGCAGAATTATAAATAAACCCAAAGTAAAACAATGCTACCACAAAGTATGTTTCAAGGGTTCGGATTACCCAAGTCAATGCCTGACTTGTTCCCGGTAATCCCACGTCCCCTCCACCCGGATACCTTCGAATACTCAAGTTAGAACCCTAACTTGAGGTTTCTTTTAAACCAACTTGTAGCAACCCCTACAAGTGAAATCGAAACACAATCGATGTCCGTGAATCCCACAACTTGGGATCAAGCAAACCACTCTCGTAAACTGAGAGTAAAATAAATATCGAAAGATATGAAATAATGAAATAGCAACACTTACACTCATATATGCCTTGAAGTAGAACTTGAAGGAGCAAGTGTGTTGTGTGTTGAAGTCTCTTCCAAGAAGAGAGAAAGCCCTTTCTCTTGTCACTACCAATTGCTTATAGGATATCACATTAATTCTAGGTTGGAGAGTAAGAGAGAATGAGATTGGCAATCCGGGCTTTATGATGTGAGAGCTTTGAAAACTCGAAGATGAAAGATTAGGGTTTTCAAGAGATGATCAAGTAGATGAGTAACCCCTCAATTGTACAGTAGAAGCCCTATTTATAGGTTCTCTAAAACCCTCAAACAGAATCCCAAAACCCCCTTTGAAATCAATGGAGAAACAGCCAATAGATAGAATTTACACACCCGACAGTCGACTGATGAAGACCCAACAGTCGACTGCTGCACAGTATCAGAGGGTAGGTGAGAATTCAAACGGTAACTTACCACGTAGGATGTTGAGTATTAGAATACTTCCTACTTGGTGTTAATGATGAGCAAATATAAATACTTGTGACTAATCCCCTATTTTGCAGTTAATCCATTGCCTAAGCTAATTATGAAGATCTACTTGCAACGGATGACACTCAAAGATCATTGAAAGCAAATAAAATGGATTGGATGATCGTAGATGATGATTGAAGCTCCATGATGACTTCAAGTTCATGCGTTGGATAGAAGAGAGTTATTCGTGAATGTAAATTTCTTTTATCTCTTCTAGTATGTAGCTTAGAAGTAGAACATTGATGGAGCACACACACATCTTCATTTCAGTCTTAGGACATCATTAGATCAATTGTCCTTAGACTCCAATTCATTTCTTTATTGATTGTGCTTATATTGTTTATAACAGTCGACTGCTGAACATTTTACAGTCGACTGTCTCAAAAACAGTCGACTGTGTTTTGTTCTACAATCGCCTGTTATGCACAAACTTTTACAATCTAGTTTTGGGCTTCTCTGTCTTAATTTCCACAGGCGACTCATGAACGATTCACAGGCGTCTGTCCAAGTGACAGTCGACTGTGTTTTGTAAATCAGTCGCATGTCTGTCATTTGCCCAAAATCTATTGATCTGTCTTCTATGGCCAGTCGACTAATGTTGTGTTTACAGTCGACTGTCCATTGGATCAGTCGACTGTCAATGCTGCAACAGTCATCTGTCTGTGAGCCAATTTATTGACTCAGCTCTCTGAAAAATCTCATGGTTTTGACAGTCGTCTGTATAAGGAATTACAGTCGTCTGTTCTGATTAACAGTCGACTGTCTTCTCTTCATCAGTCGTCTGTCCTGTTATCCCAGATGTTTTCTAGAATTCTTTAACTTAACCAACTTACGGCCAGTCGCTTGTAGTAGGATTTACAGTCGCATGTTGGTTTAACAGTCGACTGTCTGTCCTTCATCAGTCGACTGTCCATGTGGTACGTTACTGTTATGAATTCTCACCTACCATATCTGACTGTGCAACAATCGACTGTGGTTTCTTCAACAGTCGACTGTCGCGAGCGCAGATTCTATCCGTTGAGAGTTTTCTCACGGATTCCAAAAGGTTTTTTGCTAATTCTGTTTTGAGGATTTGAGAAACCTATATAAGGAGCATCTACTGTTCCATTGAGAGGTTACCATGTTACTCATTCCATTGCAAAATCTTTCAAGCTTTCATTCTCAAGATCAAAAGCTCTCAAATCCTAAAGCCCTAAGAATTCCAATCTTTGATCTCTTGCTCTCTAACCTAGAACCAAAGAATCATCTTCTAGGCATTTGGTGCAGTCAAGAGAAATGGCTTTTTCTCGCTTCCAAGAGAGTCTTCAACACACAACACACTTCTCCTTCAAGTTCTACTTCAAGGCATAGGTGATTGTAAGTGTTGCTTTCATATTTCATAACATTCATTATTTGAATTTGCTCTCGGGTTGTGAGAGTGGGTTGCTTACTCCCAAGTTGTGGGAGTGAAGGTCAATCGATTGTATTTCGATTTCACTTGTAGGGTTGCTACAAGTGGGTTTTTAAGGAAACCTCAAGTTAGGGTTCTAATTTGAGTATCCGGAGGTATCCGGGTGGAAGGGACGTAGGATTACCGGGAATAAGTCGGGAAGTGACTTGGGTAATCCGAACCCTTGAAACATCCTTGTGTCTGCATTTGTTTCTCTTTGGGTTTAATTTTAATTCCGCACTATATTGTTGGTTTGCATTTAAATTGGTGTAACTATCTTTTTAAATTGCATAAACAATATTCAACCCCTCTTCTAGTGTTTTCTACATAGCCAGGGTCCTTACAATTGGTATCAGAGTGCAAGGTTATATCTATGGCATCCAACAACAACAACGTTCCTCCGCCGCCTTCGTACAACAATCACGACCGTGATGGAGCGTCCACACTTTTCGAAGGTCAATCAACGGTGCGTCCTCCATGTTTTAATGGCACGAACTTTGGCTATTGGAAATGTAGGATGGAGACGTTCCTAAAGAGTGCTTCACTTTGGAGAACCCTCCACAAGGAATACGTCGAGCCCACCGAAGAGGATTTCAAAAAATGGACAACTTCCGAGAAATCTGCCGAAGTCAACAACGCAAAAGCAATGAACGCTCTTCATTGTGCGTTGGACCCGAATGAATTCAATAAGATATGCACATGTAAGAGTGCATATCAAATTTGGAACTATCTCGTCGTTACCCATGAGGGAACGAATAAGGTAAAACTTTCCAAACTGTATGTTGCAGTGCAAAATTTCGATATGTTTCATATGCAGGAAAATGAAAACATAGCATCGATGTATGGATGTTTTACCGACATCACCAATGAATTGGAAGTTCTTGGTCAAGTTTACACCGAACCAGAAAAGTTAAGGAAGATCATAATGGGAATGACCTCTAAATAGGAAAGAAGAGCTATCGCCATCGAGGAGGTCAACGACTTGAAGACCTACACAGTTGTGAATCTTATCGGGACTCTCATGTCTTATGAAGTTAGACGAGAGAACCGATTAAAGATTCGAGCTATGATGAATCCTTTGGAGGCCAAGAAGAAAGCATTGGCATTCAACACCAATTCCTCATCCCCCGATAGTGAAGATTCAGAAGATGAGATGGATTTGGGTGAAATGGCCCAAATGTCAAAGAAGTTTCAACGCTTCTTTCGCAAAGGTAAATTTTCCTCTAACAAAAGATTTGAGTCTACTAATAATACTTTCTCTCTTTGCTTTAAATGTAACAAGCCAGGGCACATCAAGAAGGATTGCCCAATGCTAAGAAATAAAGAGAAGTGGAAGGCTCCGAAGTACCACAAGTCCGACAAGAACAAGAGAGACAAGAAGAAAGGACTCGTCGGTACATTCGATGACTCAAGTGGAGACTCATCAAGTGATTCCGATGATGAGAAGGGTGAAAGTGCACACATGTGCTTCATGGCATGAGAAGATCCACTCTCCGATGAGAGTGATTCCGACATGGATGAAACCGAGGTAACAATGGATGATTTACGTATTGCCAATGAAGAATTGTTTGCTAAGTATCAATCTCTAATGCTTAGATATACTAGCTTAAAGAAATTGAATGTTAGCAATTCATCCATTCCATGCATTATCAACAATGACACCATTGTTAATACTTTAACTCTTGAGAAAGCGAATTTAGCTTCTCAAAATGTCACTTTGAGAGATGAGGTGAACAACCTCAAATCTCAACTAGATCAAACACATCCTAAGGATAATAGTGATCTAGTTACACGTCACACACAATTGGGTTTAGAGAATGATTCTCTTAAAACTTAAGTGCACGAGCTCAAAGCACGGGTGTCCACCTTGGATACCAACATTTCTTCTTTTAAGGAGAAATATGAGCTTATATCCTCCCGTATTGTGAGATTCAATAAGGGAAAAGGACAATTGGACAATTTGCTTGCAAATCAATTTTCGGCCACACATCGTGTTGGTCTTGGTTTTATAAAAGCAAATGTATCCAATGATCGCACCTCCTATAGTGGTGTCACTATAAACATTGTGAGGCCATCCTCCGGTGCATCCACAAGTGGTGTCAAAGACACTATAGGTAGCAAATCTACTAAGAAAGTCACCACTTCACCATCTCTTCCTTTTGGCAAGAAACCCACTAAGGGTGGAAACCAAAAGAGAAGCCATGCTTACATGTACACCAATCTTCATCCACGTAGGAAATCTCCTACTTCACAAGTGGATACTCATGACACTTTTTATGCTCCACACCCACGGACACGTACAAATCCACACATGAGAAATACTCATGTACGTGCTCCTATACACCGATATGCTCATACGCATCATTCTTACATGTATGCACAACCTCCACATGTCATGCATGACCCATATGTTTCATACAACATGCATGTTCCCAAGCATACATATAATCCGCATATGTTCAATGCATATCCACCACCTCATGTATATGCTAGAAACCATGTTCCTAAGATACATGCACCACATAGAAATCTAACAAGTACACATGCAACTAGGAAAAGGACTCCCAAAATTTACACCATTTGGGGTCCTAATAACACTAGTTTAAATGATATGAATGCATATGTTGATTCCTATTTTCATGATGTTATTAAAAATAGAAATTATGTTGGGAAGCGGAAGTCCACTTGGACTTGGCTTCCAAAGGGCTAATCCCCTTGGACCCAACAAACATTGGGTACCATGAGCTTATGGTATATTAAGTAGGTACCCAAGAGAAAGAAAAAGAGCAATAAAGATCATATTAGCTCTAAAGGGAAAGGATGGATTCTCGATAGTGGTTGCTCCAAACACATGACAGGAGATCCCTCATTGCTCTCCGAAGTGATTAGCATCGAGGATGGTGCAACGATCACTTTTGGAGGTAATCAAAAGGGAACCATCATTGGAGTAGGTATTGTCGGTAACCCTTCAAAACCCTTAATTACTAATGTATTTCTTGTTAGTGGCTTATGTCACAATCTCATTTACATTAGTCAACTTTGTGACAAAGGTTACAAGGTTAACTTTGGAGAAGGATTGTGTAAAATTGTTGATTCTAATTCACATGTTTTATTTACCGGTATTAGGCATAAAAATATTTATTATTTGAGCTTGCCTAAAACCGTAGAACATTGCTTAGTTGCTAATACAAGTGAACAACTATTATGGCATCGCCGTTTTGGTCATATTCATTTCAAGCACTTGTATAAGTTAGCTAAGCATGATCTAGTCAAAGGTTTTCCTAAAATTGCTTTTAGTAAGAAAAACTTTTGTGATTCGTGTCAAAGAGGTAAACTTAGTAAATCGTCTTTTAAGCTTAAAGAAGGCATTACTTCTAAGAGGCCCCTAGAACTTCTTCATCTAGATTTGTTTGGGCCAACTAGAACCGCTTCTTTAGGCAATGCTCATTATGGATTAGTTGTCGTTGACGAATTCTCTAGATTTACTTGGGTTTCATTCTTAACTAATAAGAATGAAGCTTATGAAGAGTTTACCATATTTGTAAAGAAGATTCAGAATCTCTTAGGATCAACCATTATCACTATCTGTAGTGATCATGGAGGAGAATTTGAGAATGAGTCTTTTACAAAGTTTTGTGATGACACCGGGATAACTCACAATTTTTCCTTTTCTCGGGCGCCACCACAAAATGGTGTTGTAGAGAGAAAGAATAGGACTCTTATTGAGTGTGCTCGCACTATGCTCCATGATAGTCATCTTGGACTACAATTTTGAGAAGAAGCGGTGCACACGGCATGCTATGTGCTCAATAGGATCCTAATGAGACCCCGAACGAACAAAACTTGTTTTGAGTTATTTTATAACAAAAAGCCTCAAGTTAAGTATTTTCGAGTTTTTGGTTCAAAATGTTTTATCAAGAACATTTTTGGTAATCTAGATAAATTTGAGCTAAGATCCGATGAAGGAATTTTTGTTGGTTATTCCACACGTAGCAAAGCCTACCGGATATACAATAAAACTTCTTCAACGATCGAGTAATCACTACACATCATTTTATGAAGATTTTGATTTTTCTCATGTTGATGATGATAGTGTAGATGCTATTTGTGAACCTCTTAGTAATGTTAAGATTAATGATTCGATTATTGAGACTAACACTACTAATGAGATTGTTGAAGTTGTTCCAAGTGATGCAGGAATACCCAAAGCTTACCCGACCGTTCGCAACCATCCACATAACCAAATAATTGGAGATATTAGTGTAGGTATTCGAACGAGGTCAAGAATTGAAGCATTCTCTCATTGTGCATTTGTCTCTACTATTGAGCCAAAGAACATCCAGAAAGCTTGTGAGAATAGCTCTTGTATAGTGGCAATGGAAGAAGAACTCATGCAATTCGAGAGAAATGAAGTTTGGAAACTCGTTCCTCTTCCAAGTGGTCATCAAGTTATTGTGACCAAATGGATCGTCAAGAACAAGACTGATGAGAACGAGGTAATCACAAGGAACAGAGCAATGTTAGTAGCTCAAGGCTACCGGTAAGAGGAATGTATCGATTTCGAAGAATCCTTTGCCCCCATAGCTAGATTAGAAGATATTAGATTGCTTTTATCTTTTGCATCTCATAAGAATTTTAAACTATTTCAAATGGATGTTAAAAGTGCATTTTTAAATGGGATTGTCAATGAAGAAGTATATGTTTCTCAACCTCCCGGTTTCATTCATGAAAAATTTCCAAACCATATTTTCAAACTTAAGAAAGCATTGTATGGGTTGAGACAAGCTCCTAGAGCTTGGTATGATCGACTCAAGACATTTCTTTTGGATTTAGGTTTTAAAATGGGAGAAGTTGATTCAACACTTTTCATTAAAGATTATGAAAATGAAATTCTCTTGATTCAAGTATATGTAGACGATATAATATTTGGTTCTACTAACTTTAATCTTTGTCAAGAATTTTCTAAGTCTATGAAGGATGAATTCGAGATGAGCCACATGGGAGAGCTCAATTACTTCCTTGGACTGCAAATTCGACAAATAGAGCATAGAACTTTCATACATCAAACAAAGTACACAGGGGAGCTTATTAAGCGATTCGGGATGGATTCGTCTTCAAGTAAAAGGACTCCCATGAGTACGACAACCCATCTACACAAGGATGAGAACTGAAAAGATGTAGACGTTTGTCTATATCGAGGTACGATCGGTAGTTTACTTTATTTAACCGCTAGTAGGCCCAATATCATGTTTTCCATATGTTTGTGTGCTGGATATCAAGCTAGACATAAGGAGTCACACTTGATTGCGGTTAAACGAATATTTCGTTATCTCAATCAGTCACTAGATTATGGGTTACTTTAACCTAAATCTAGCACATAGGAGTTAATCTCATATAGTGATGCCGACTTTGCCAGATGCAAATCCGATAAGGAAAAGTACTAGTGGCACTTGCCATTTCCTAGGAAATTCCTTAGTTTCATGGTTTTCCAAGAAACAGAACTCGGTATCATTGTCCACGACTGAAGCAGAATATATTGCCGCGGGTCTTGCATGTGCACAAGTCATTTGGATGAGACACACTCTTAGTGACTATGATGTCAATTGTGATACTTGCCCTATCATGGTTGATAACCAAAGTGTTATATGTCTTTCCAAGAACATGGTACATCACTCCCGTACCAAACACATAGATGTGAGACACCATTATATCAATGATCATGTAGCTAAGAAGGACATCATCTTAGAGTACATTGAAACCCAAAAACAAATTGCCGACATCTTCACAAAATCTCTTAAAGAAGATTCATTTGTGAGGTTGCATGGAGAATTAGGAATTATGGGTGAATCTGAAATTTAGGAGCTCAACATACTTGTTATAACACTTTTTGAGCTCATATCATCATGTTGCCTCTCTTCATTTGATATATCATATATTTTGTTTTAAGAAAGGCAATGGAGTTTTCTCTGATTAGATGTGTTTTCAGATTGTTTTAAAAGATTTGGTTTATCAACGATTTATAATTTGATGTTGATTCTATGATGAGTTTATGTTTAGAGTATAGGTCCTAGGGTGAGTGTTCTATCCTCTGGATTTTTATCTCACTGTGTATTTTTGGACCAGGACAGACGACTGTCTTTCCTTCGACAGTCGACTGTCCTTCTCTATATTCTCTGTCTGAAATTTGTATCTTTCGCACAGACGACTGATGACAATTTTACAGTCGACTGCTGTTTCAACAGGTGACTGCATTTTTGTCATTCGGCGCCTGTCATCTTTGTCAAATTTCGCCAGTACTCTCTTTCTTTTTGATGAGTTGTACTGATTCTCGGTCAGTCGACTGATGCGTATTATACAGTCGACTGTCTCCCGGACAGGCGACTGTGTGTTGTACAACGGTCGACTGTCTGTCATCCTTAGCCTATTTCTTATCACTTGAGCCAGTCGACGGACTTTTGTTCATCAGTCGACTGTCTCCTGTTGTGACGGTTCACTGTTTCGATCTGAGCCGTCGATTCTTTGATCCAACAGCCCAGATTAATTCACCCCTTCTTTATATTCTTCGAGACAGTTCACTTTCGACCCACATCTCTCTCTCTCCTCCGATTGAAACCGCTCGTCTTCCCTCTCATTTCCTCCGTCGTCGATCTCTCTGCCGTCGATCTCCTCCTCCTCGCTTGTCGATTGCTTCTTCGTTGTGCTTTCGTGCATTTCGACTTGGTCTGTTTCTCTCTCGAGTCTCTCTCTCTCTCTCTCTCTCTCTCTCTCTCTCTCTCTCTCTCTCTCTCTCTCTCTCTCTCTCTCGTGCGACTGTCGTTTGATTACATCTCCTGTCGATACTTTACTATTTTCGATTGACTGTTCCATGGCTCCCAAGACTAAGGGCAAGATAAAGATCATGGCCTCTAAGAAACCTAGGGTTCGTAAGCCTTCTATCGACAGGACCAAGAAACCCTATAAGGCCCGTACCAAAAATGCCGAATCTCCCTCTCACTCTGCTTCGCCGGGGTATTCTCCTTCTGTGTCTTCTTCTTCTGACACTGAGCCACTCTTCAAGCGTCAGTGCAAGCCCATTGGTGTTCGCATCAATGAGCCTAGTGCTGAGGCTCCTCCTTCATCTTCCGTGTCGATTTCTGCAGAAGAAACCTCCGTCGCTCCTCCATCTGATCCCCTTGTTCTGATTTGTCGATATGATCTTTGCTTAGCAAAATTTCACTCTCTCATAGGGATCAAACCTCTTAGAGAGCGTTTCATTGTTTTTCCCGCCTTCACTGCTGAGAGACTGTCTGACATCCTATCCGCTACTCATTTGGCTGACCTCTTTCGCTTCTCTCAGAGCGAATCTCCTAGGGCTTATCCATTTTTGGTTAAGCTATTCTATGCTAACCGCGTTCGCGGTGAGTATTCTACCACGGGATTCATTGACACTGTTGTCCAGGGGACTTCCATTCGCATTAATCCCACTCTCTTAGAGACCATACTTAGGATTCCCTCTACTGGATCTCTTCCTTCAGACATTTGCATTTCTGACATTGATAAGCTTGATCAGTTCGTCCTCCGGGATATGTTCCGTGAGATACCCTCAGCACTATCTTCTGTTGTTAGGTCGTCTATGTTCTTGGCTAGGGGTTGGGCTGTTCACCTCGTGGTGAAGTCCAACATCCTACCAAAGTACGGATCATCTGACCAGCCTTTCCAGGAGATATTGAGGTGTATGTACGCGATCTTTTCGGGGATGTCCGTAAACTGGGCCGGTGTCCTCCTTGACAGGATGGACAAGGTCGAGTTTACTTCCTCCTCCTCTTACATTCCATACGGTGGACTTCTTACTCTTGTCTTTCGATATTTTGGGATTGACTTGTCTCCATACGAGCCTGTGCCTTTTGGTCCTCTTCTGGATGCTGCTGCAAAGGCGAAGTCCTTTTCGGCTCTGCTGTCTGCATCCAAAAAGAGGAAGTCCACTTCAGCTTCTTCTTCCTCCACGGTTCCTCCTACAAACAGCCTTCCACCTCTGCTCCACCCTCTCTTGATATTCTTTTGGAGATGGTATCTGGTCTATATGAGTTGGCTTCCTTATCATTACAGCATCTGGGAATACCCTTCCCTGAGCATTTGAGACGTGTTATTCCTTCCCAGCCTCGTGAGCCTCCTACACCCATCATCATTGATCTCGTTGTGCATCCTGATGCATCAGCTACTCAAGGTGCTCCTGCTACTCCTGATGTTCCTGCTGCTCCTCCTCCAGAGGATACCACTGTTGACCCCGATCCTGATACTTCATCTGCTGCTCCTGGAGACACTCACTCATAGATTTTTTGTTAGTTTTTGAGTGGTGTATCGATGATGGATAATTATCTGATGATGTATGATGTTATCTGATGATGTATTTTTTTGATCATGATGTATTTTTGTTGGACATGGTGATGTCCATATGTCGTGTACTCATGTCATCTGATATATATATACTTGTCATAACCCGTGCCCGCGGGCACGGTTCATTTAAGATTTTTTTCCCGTGAAATATTTGTTCCCCAAAAAATTATTTCCACTACCAAATTTGCGCGGAACAACAAATTAGCGCAAAAATATTTAGTGGCACGAACGCCTTCGACGCGGAATAACAAATTCGACGCAGGTGCATTCGACACGGAACAACAAATTCAGCGCGGCTGCCTTCGGGGTGGAACAGCAAATTCGGCGCGGGCGCCTTCGGCGCGGAACAACAAATTAGTCTAAAAAATTTAGCAGGCACTTTCGGGTGCGAAAAGTGTGGGTGTGGGTGGGGGGGGTGTGTGTGTGGGTCCATGGGCAAAAATGCAAAAACCGGGATTGTATGTGCAAAATTCCACACATCTTCTCTTATCCCTCAAAATCTCATTTATTATCCAACTTCTCTTATCCAATTTCTCTTGATGACATTCCTCTTTTGTAATATAGATAGTCATAACTCGTACTCGTGCCCGTAGGGCACAGTTCGTTTAAGATATCCCCCCTCAAAAGTTTAGTTCCCCTGTAAATTTTGCTCATACCAGAAAATTTAGTTCCTACCAAATAACTTAGTTCCTTCCAAATAGCATAGTTTCTCCCAAAATTTAGTACCACAAAATTTAGTTTTTCTTCTCTTAAAATCTTGGATCCCCCAATTTTAGACAAACATAAATACTTAAAGCACAATATATGGACATACCCACTGATTCTACTCAACATCTGTAAGAAGTGACCGCTACCAAGGCCTCGATTGCATTAGCGGCACCCGTGTTTCTGGGGCACTGATTAAAGTCGTACCACACTGCAATTGAAAGAAGCGCGTTGTAGTAGGATATAAAATGACCCATCTGTCTCGATGCAAGTACATGTAGTAGATCACACACCCAAATGGCCATTGTGTCTTGAATGTGTCCATTGAGTGACGCTCGAAGGTGTGTGACGATGGGTCATCTAGCGTAGGCACGTACACCTATAGTCCATTATTAATAATCAATCATCCAATTAGTTCAGATATATATCATACCTTCAAAAATTTTAATTCCAGTCATGACACCGAAATTGAATTAGTTCATCCATTTTGTTATCACACGTATCAATCTATCTAGACAAATGAATCGTTGATATTGCCCATATCAATCTATCAGTCCCCCCATTTCCCCCCATTTTGTTGAATTTATTCACACATGTATAAATCAACAATCAATCCGATCTCTTTTTAACATCTTATCATGCTTGCACGTTGCTACTATTCATTAATTCATATTCATCCTTTCATATTGTAACTCTCTTGATGTGGTTGTCTCGAGTGGTAATGTTCTTATGTCTTGGGACAATGTCATGGCTGCATGGTTATTCTCATTGCTTTATAAAATTATTCTGGTTTCTCCCCTAAAACATCGACATGCTTATAAGGACCTAATTATATAAAAATTTGCACACCGCAGTAGTCGTCCGTCTGTGAAATCAAATTCGAGTTATTAGAAGAATAATAAGTGATATACTTCATAATAGATTAAAAAAATTAAAATATGGGAAAAAATTTGTTCGACTGAATAAAAACTCCATAAAAGAATGGTTCCGAATATTCAGTAATTCTCATTAAAAGTGTTTTCCACGCAATCATCCACTAAATTCACATCAAAAACCCATAAAATTAAATGCTAGCTACTACCCTTCATATTAAAGAAAATCAAAACAAAATGATTTCAAAATAATCCAGTGTAGCACCAAACATGCAAGCACATAAACCTGCAAGCACAAAAAAGGACATCATTAGTAAAATAAACACATGAAAACTCAAAAAGGAGATGCACAACAAAAGGAAAAACATACTCAGCATGAGCTTTCACATTTCCAGTTATGTGTATGTTTTTCCTTTTTGAAAGCTCATGCTGTTTATTTCACATTTCACATTTCTATCTAATTAAACTATGTAACAATCAAAGAGAGAATTACTTTTCAGTTTTATATCATTTATTAGTGCAGGACTGATAAGATAATAACTCAATAGTTAGAAAGCTAGGATTGTTGAAGTCCAAATATAGGACATGGTAAGTCGGGCTAGCCATGCAACATGAGGTTTACAAAAACACATATAAATTCATGCCTAGGCCGAATTACTGCATTACTTACTTGTTTGGCAAACATATCTCGATTTTTGTCCAAAACTAAGACCACAATTTGACCAATGGAATTTTGATTTGTGTGGATGTTTGGCAAATGCCTAGCCCAATCTACAAACGTAGTGTTTGTGAGAACTTAACACTAAGTGACAGCATACTGTCAAAAATTAACACCATGGTGTCATGGAAACATGCTGAAGGAGAGTATTATTTCTAAAAACACCATGGAAACATGTTGTTTGTGAGAAAAATTAAGACCGCCATGTTGCATACGGAATGGAATTTTCTCTATTTGACAAATGGCATTTGGCAACATGGTATTTGACAGAATACTCTCCTTCAGCATACTGCCAACATGGTGTTCTCTATTTGACAAACACCACTTTTTCATTTGACAAATATTTTTGACAAACACCATGTTATCATTTTCCAGACATTTAACAACCTAGTATTTGACAGAATACACTCCTTCAACATGGTATTTGACAACATGATATCATTTCCCAGATATTTGCAAATGGTATTTGACAACATGGTGTTTGTCAGAAAAATTTCATTTTGTACACAAACATCTCTATTTGATAGGATTACACAAAAAATATTGCACAAACATATCTCATTTTGACATCATACTCTCCTTTAGTATACTTGATTATTAAGACCACTATACAATTGATTACACAAATCACTACACAAAAATAACTACATAATTAATACTTGATTATCAAGTGGGAAAACGAAGAGAACTACATCAGAAAGTTTGTGTGTCGAATCAGCGACATCATGGGGTCTAATGACATTGGAATCACCTATAAACACTCAGATAGGTTCCACAGGTAAGATGGTATTTATGTTAATTAAATCATTTAGGCATGGCATTAGATTGATATACGCACATAAAGGTGCAGGTCAAGCCTAAGACTTAACATCTGCTTTTATTAGAAGAGATTAGGACGTCACATGTTTAAGCATAATGTAACATTGCATTTAGAACTGAATGTTACTATTAGTCTAGAAAAACAAAAGTATTTCGCTATCTATGCAAATTCTAACATAGTTATCAGGTATTACGACAAATCTATACACACCTGATACCGTTTGTTTAGTTTCAATCTACAAAAAATTCAGAAATCTTCCATTTTCTGCTGCAAAATTTACTTGCACATCACATATATACATTGCATACAACCAAGATGGCTCTTATTGATTGTTTGCACAAACACAGTTGAATTCGTTACAGAACATATAAGTTCACTACATTGCTTAAAAATATTTGAACATATTTATTTTGCACATATTTATTTGCACATATTTATCTGGAATAATCTATGTTTTCCTTATTTTTGTTTACAACAGCTGTTCATACAATTGTTGTCTCTTCATTTGCAGATTGACTGAAAGAACTCAAGCTCAGGGTTATGGTCATGAGAACTGCTAGGAGTGTCGCAGTTTGAGCAAACTTCAAGCACAATGGAGATACTCTTTGTCTATTAATACCAATATATAAAATCACATATCCAATTAGAATTTGATGCATGAAATTTCCTTAAAGAACATATCTAGTTTTATTTTATAAAATTGTATAGGCAATTAACGATCTAGTACTGCATGGTAGGCCAAATAGCTATCATTCTTTCTTCATTGCTAGGATATTCATCAGAGGAAATTTGATCAAATAAGGCCCGATCACGTGTTAGGGAAGAATACACCATCGGTAGCATGAGCTATAGCGATTCAAAATTCATGAAATCCATATGCCTCTAGTAATCAAACACACTGTTACTAACATGAGCTTCTGCAAATTGTAGAATCATAAAATTGATTATACCAGGTTAACAAATTGCAACTAACAAAGAAAATAAGTATAGCATCTCAGATTGGTTTTCACCATGATTGCTATAAATGTTAAAGATTCCATTCCTTAGGCATTCACTTCTGTCCTTCTCAAGTATTAGTTCTGGTTTTGAACCAAGTTTATCAATATTGCAGTTTCCCAGTCCACGGATAGATTCATATTATAAAACAAACTGGATATGCAAATAAAGGGTTACTTTCCCTTTCATAAATAACATCAATCACCTGCAGCTCTTCCAGTTTGATCACCTTCCAATTTATATTTTAACTGCCAATTTGATCACCATTGTATTTGAGAATTCATATATAATTGTGAGAACTCATATATCAAACAAATATACAGGAACTCTTCCAGTTTGACATGCAAAACTCTAAAATATATGAGAACTCATATAACAAACAAATGAAAATGTGATTTTCTACAAAAGTGTCCATGTTAACTAAAATATCAAAATGAAAGAGGGTATGTATTTAACAACATGATCTGAAATTGGATGTTTTACTTGAGAGAAAGTTGAGAACATTGGAAGATGAGAGAATTACCTGAGAGAAATACCTCTAAAACATCAAACTGAACCAATTTTAAAGCTGAGATCAATTTTACTTCAAATTTGATATCAAACTGATATACTCTCCAATTTGCATAGGACATTGTAATTTTACAGCGAATTTGGTTTTGCTGTAGAAGTATGCCAACTCTTCAACAGTTCAAAAATGAAAAAAAAATAAGAATTGAATTCATAAATTTATGAAATGGGGTGCTTAATTGAATAGTTGGGGTAAATAGCATGTACTGCATATGTTATCTAATGCTAGCCAAAATTGTGCTGCTTTACATAGATTGTGCTATCTTTGATATCAGTTGCAAAACCAGGCAACAATCCAATGCATTCTCGAGAAAATTTTGCATCTCTTGCATTTTTCATAAGCCTCGCGCGTGGAAGTCGTTATGAAGGGAATGGATGCGTTCAGAAGCCGCTCAAAACTTCATTTTTTTGCGAGAAAGAACGGCATCGATAAAACTCTTATACGATGATAAAACTCTATATGAAGTATGAGGAAAGACTAAAGAATGCGAAAAAATCAAGATGTTAAATAGTGTAGCAAAGCTCGCAAGTGAAAGAATTCAGAGACTCTTCACCTATAGATCTCGATCTCCTGTCACCAAAGATATCCATGTCGACTAAGGCATCAGGGTTCAGATATGGATTCTTGATGCATGGAGGTGGCATCACTCAGCAACGCAAAGGTACTGCTGATTGAGAGACATAACTCGATTTCATCTGCAACCCAGTTCCTGATGGCTTGTTAAGTTCCTCTGAGCCAAAGGCATAAGAATCTAGATCTCTGGCCTCCTGAAGGCACTAAATGCTGGCCAACAGGGAATTGCATGTGGAACCCTCTGAGAAAAGATTCGAATAAAATTATTAATGACAGGAAAACTCAGATATTAGCAACAACATTCACAGTCCAATTTATATTTAGGGCCCTAAATAAGATAGGATTGTGTAATCATAATCCATTATAAACAAAATCCAAAGAATTTTACTAAATCCTACATTGATGCAAGATCAATGAAGCATGTTCACAGCAGAAAGAAACATTCATAGACCTGCATGAAATTAAGCTATGCTTAACTGCTGATTAAGAGACATAACTCGATTTCATCTGCAACCCAACATTAAAACTTGATGAATTTGTTAAAAAAGTGAACCATATAAACATACTGATGGGCTTTTACTTTCTTTATATGCACTCCACATGTGAATCATATATATGGTTTATATGTCACAATGTTAACATGATACCCTTAATTTCAGACCGAATAATTGAAACTACCAAACTACGGGTATTCATACGGAATGACATCTACTGCATGCATTTTAGCTTTCCTTTCTTTTGAAGTTATTGTGGGCATTCCCCCAAATGATTAAATTCCCCCAAAAATAGGTCCACCGTAAAACTTAGTTCCATCCAGCTTTAGTCCCCACCAAAATATAAAATTTTAGTTCCCCACAATTTAGTTGCCTCTATATTTAGTTTCCCCCAAAATTTTAGGGTTTACCCCCATTCCAATCCTATTTTCCTAGTCAACAACCACATTTAAAACCTTCCCTCAATTTTATAATAGATATCATTTCTCTTGGAACCATCACACTTAAATTTCCTTATAACCCTAAAGTAACTCATAGCATGCCAACAAAACTACATGTCAAGTTCAAGACTTATTCTTCAGATAATAGATGCATCCTCCAGAATCATTACAGAAATACAAATCCATGTAACTTCAGCATAAAATCTTATACCTAGCCCAAAAACAGTAGCATGTACGTTGGTGGATGATGTTATAATATTGAGAAGCGACAAATTTCTTGGTATTCACTAAATTATTTGCATATTTTCTCACTTGTTCGGTGATTCTCATTATTCTTTGGCAAATAATTTTTTCCAATAACTTCATAGCAATGGTATCAGGGGATTGCAATCGCTACACTGATTTACTTATGCATTGTTTTGGATATCCTGATATACTTTATATCTATGGCCATATAAGTGAAACATCATGTCCTTTCCAGTAACAATTTGCCCTATATGCCACCTTCCCAGAATTTGCCATATTTCTCCAGTAACAATTTGCTCCTATATCTATGGCCATGGAAATTGTTGCATGTTGTTCCTTTCCAGTAACAATGTTGCTATATGCCCTATATCAAGAAAATGAGCAACAATTTTTCCTATTTCTCCAGTAACAATTAGAGAAATTGTTGCATGTTGCTCATTTTCTTGATGACTTTTGTTCAGATGGACTTTGATTTGTTCCTTGCCAAAGGTTTTTTTTCCAATCACATATGCTCTCCATTGAAGTATGAGAAATCTCCATCGTGCTAAACGCAAAATCACAGAAAAAGAGCAGTAAATTTCAGAATTTTAGGAACTCAAATCCATACTCAAGCAACTCAAATTCGACATTTAAAACCATCCCTCAATTTTATAATAGATATCATTTCTCTTGGAACCATCACACTTAAATTTCCTTATAACCCTAAAGTAACTCATAGCATGCCAACAAAACTACATGTCAAGTTCAAGACTTATTCTTCAGATAATAGATGCATCCTCCAGAATCATTAGAGAAATACAAATCCATGTAACTTCAGCATAAAATCTTATACCTAGCCCAAAAACAGTAGCATGTACGTTGGTGGATGATGTTATAATATTGAGAAGCGACAAATTTCTTGGTATTCACTAAATTATTTGCCTATTTTCTCACTTGTTAGGTGATTCTCATTATTCTTTGGCAAATAATTTTTTCCAATAACTTCATAGCAATGGTATCAGGGGATTGCAATCGCTACATTGATTTACTTATGCATTGTTTTGGATATCCTGATATACTTTATATCTATAGCCATATATAAGTGAAACATCATGTCCTTTCCAGTAACAATTTGCCCTATATGCCACCTTCCCAGAATTTGCCATATTTCTCCAGTAACAATTTGCTCCTATATCTATGGCCATGGAAATTGTTGCATGTTGTTCCTTTCCAGTAACAATGTTGCTATATGCCCTATATCAAGAAAATGAGCAACAATTTGCCCTATTTCTCCAGTAACAATTAGAGAAATTGTTGCATGTTGCTCATTTTCTTGACGACTTTTGTTCAGATGGACTTTGATTTGTTCCTTGCCAAAGGTTTTTTTGCCAATCACATATGCTCTCCATTGAAGTATGAGAAATCTCCATCGTGCTACACGCAAAATCACAGAAAAAGAGCAGTAAATTTCAGAATTTTAGGAACTCAAATCCATACTCAAGCAACTCAAATTCGACATTTAAAACCATCCCTCAATTTTATAATAGATATCATCTCTTGGAACCATCACACTTAAATTTCCTTATAACCCTAAAGTATCTCATAGCATGCCAACAAAACTACATGTCAAGTTCAAGACTTATTCTTCAGATAATAGATGCATCCTCCAGAATCATTAGAGAAATACAAATCCATGTAACTTCAGCATAAAATCTTATACCTAGCCCAAAAACAGTAGCATGTACGTTGGTGGATGATGTTATAATATCGAGAAGCGACAAATTTCTTGGTATTCACTAAATTATTTGCCTATTTTCTCACTTGTTAGGTGATTCTCATTATTCTTTGGCAAATAATTTTTTCCAATAACTTCATAGCAATGGTATCAGGGGATTGCAATCGCTACACTGATTTACTTATGCATTGTTTTGGATATCTTGATATACTTTATATCTATGGCCATATAAGTGAAACATCATGTCCTTTCCAGTAACAATTTGCCCTATATGCCACCTTCCCAGAATTTGTCCGATTTCTCCAGTAACAATTTGCTCCTATATCTATGGCCATGGAAATTGTTGCATGTTGTTCCTTTCCAGTAACAATGTTGCTATATGCCCAATATCAAGAAAATGAGCAACAATTTGCCCTATTTCTCTAGTAACAATTAGAGAAATTGTTGCATGTTGCTCATTTTCTTGATGACTTTTGTTCAGATGGACTTTGATTTGTTCCTTGCCAAAGGTTTTTTTGCCAATCACATATGCTCTCCATTGAAGTATGAGAAATCTCCATCGTTCTAAACGCAAAATCACAGAAAAAGAGCAGTAAATTTCAGAATTTTAGGAACTCAAATCCATACTCAAGCAACTCAAATTCGAAGAAAAATCACAGCAAAATCACCAGTGAAGAGCAGCAAGTTAAAAGTATCTCTAAAAAGATTAAATCACAAATAAATAAGTTGATTGTGTGATGAATTTTTTGAGATGAGAAATCACAAATAAACTCTTACCAAAGGCAAAGGTGGAGCTTTTAGGGACATATGAAATTTTCCAACAGCCGAAAGGCTGAGAGACATAAAGCCAAGTGTGAACCCCAGTTTGATCAAGCCAAAGCCCGACTTGATTCCATGCCTCAATCTACATCGTTCCCTAACATCGAGCGCGTCCACTGCCTCCTCACTGGAACCCTCGACCCAATTTGATCAAGCCAAAACCTGACTTCTTCCTGGCAATGAGGAGGAAGATAAAGTGGCGGCTTCAGTTGCAGCCTGGGAATTGTTAATTTGCAGCCTGCGTTTCGTGGAGATGAGGATTTATTTTTCTTGCGGTCAGGGGGGGGGAGGGGGAGAGAGAAAAGAGAGAGAGAGATGTTATGAAATAGAAATTTTGCCTAACTCCACAGTTTTGTCATGAAACCGAAATTACAAAATTTTTAAGTTTTCATTCAAAATTTCAATTTTTAAATTTCCCCCCAAGCTTTCAAATACATAACACCCAATTTCTTATCTCCCAATTTCTCATCTCCCAATTTCTCATCTCCCAATTTCTCATATTCAAATTCTCTCATACAAAATGTATTAACCAACATACACAATTACCCAAATTCTCTTATCCCTTATCCAAATTCTCTTATACATATTCTCTTAACCAAAATCTCTTATCCAACAACTCTTATCCAATAACCCATGATAAGATCCCTGTTTTATTATATATATATATATATATGTGTGTGTGTGTGTGTGTGTGTTATTGCAGTTTCGTCTTTTGTTTCACACATAGTATATTTGCTTATCTTATGAGGACAAATGGAGAGTAAACATTGCTTGTCTGTAGAGTGGATGGTGTTCCCTCTATTCCCATGTCATTTAAATTGGAATTGCCCAACGGTTTTCCAAAATAGCAGGTTTGAAGTATTTTGCGGTTTCTGATTGCCCTACCTCACTCTAATGGATGAAGCAGTGCATTCTAGGCCTCAAACGTTAGAAATCTTAGTTCCTCACCTTCAGAAAGTGCGTCACCATCGTTTTATACAGAGAAACTACATGAATTTACTCTTGGATGCAAAACACAAGCCGCCCACGTCTCTGATTTTTGGGACTCTCACGGATTTCACGGGAATTTTGGCGGACTATGAAGATAAATATATAGTAAACGTTGTTTCAATCTA
>JAULAV010009640.1:0-13552 GCA_030789695.1 Scilla litardierei
CTTCAACTGAAAAAATAAGAGAAGACAAATGTAGGCTATAGAAATCATATCATTTAATAAAAAGATTCTTATCTTTCATAAAATATAGAAAATAGCACCAAGCTCATAAAAATCCGCAAAAATGTCCGTTGGAAGCGGTAGATCGCCATCTTCAACTGAAATATAACAGAAGACAAAATTAGGACAAACATAATATCATTTAATAAAAAGATACATATATTCTAGAAAATTTAGAATATAGCCCCGAGGTCAGAATAATATTCAAAAATGTCTATTGGAACCGAGCGATCGTCATCTTCAACCGAGAAATAAGAGAAGACAAAATTAGACCATAAAAATCATATCATTTAATATAAAGATCCATATCTCCCAGAATATGTATAAAATAGGCTGGAGCTCAGAAAAATCTGCAAAAATGTTCGTTGGAACCGAGAGATCACCATCTTCAATTGAAAAAATAAGAGAAGGCTAACGTAGGCTATAAAATCAAATTATTTAATAAAAAGTTCTATATCTTCCATAAAATGTAGAAAATAGCACGGAGCTCAAAAATACGCAAAAATGTCAGTTGCAACCGGGTGATCGCCATCTACAACTTAAAAATATGAGAAGACAAAATTAAGCTATAAAAATACAATCATTTAATACAAAGATACATAACTTTCTGAAAATGTAGAAAATAGCCCCGAGCTTAGAAAAATCCGCAAAAATGTTCGTTAGAATCGGGAGATTGCCACTTCAACTGAAAAATTAAAGAAGAAAAAATTTGGTTAAAATTTCATATCATTTAAAAAATATCCATAACTTCCGGAAAAAATATAGAAAAAATACACCCGAGCTAAGAAAAAAGGCAAAAATGCCCGTTGGAACCGGGAGATCGCCATTTTCAACTTAATAATAAGAGAAGAATAAATTGGGTTATAAAAATCATATCATTTAATATAGAGATTCATATCAAATAGAAAATGTAGAAAATAGCTCAGAGCTCAGAAAAATCCAAAAAATGTCTGTTGGAACCGGAAGATCGCCATCTTCAACTAAAAAATAAAAGAAGACAAAATTAGGTCAAAAATCATATCATTTAATAAAAAGATACATACCTGTCATAAATGTAGAAAATAGCACCGAGATCAGAAAATTGTGCACAAATGTCCCTTGGAACCGATAGATCGCAAAATTCAACTGAAAAGAGAAGACAAAATTAGGCCAAAAAATCAAATCATTTAATAAAAAGATTCATATCATCCAGGAAATGTAGGAAAAAGCCCAAAGCCAAGGAAAAAGCCCAAAGCCAAGAAAAATCCGCAAAAAAGTCCATTGGAACATGGAGATCGCCATCTTCAACTGAAAAATATGTGAAGACAAAATTAGGCTATAAAAATCTTATCATTTAATAAAGTCCATACCTTTAATTAAATGAAGAAAATATCCCGGAGCTCAAAAAATCCGCAAAAATGTCTGTCGGGACCTGGAGATCGTCATCTTCAACTGAAAAATTAGAGAAGGAAAAATTTGGAAATAAAAACCATATCATTTAATATAAAGTTTCTTATCCTTCAGAAAGTGAAGAAAATAACAATCGAAAAATCTGCAAAAATGTTCGTCGGAACCGGGAGATCACCATCTTCAACTGAAAAAATAAGAGAAGACAAAATTAGGCCAACATATCATATCATTTAATAAAATTATACATATCTTCCAAAAAAGTGGAAAATAGCCCGGAACTCAAATAAATCCGCAAAAATATCCGTTGGAACCCGGAGATCGCCATCTTCAGCAGGAATATAAGAGAATACAAAATTAGGCCAAAAATCATATCATTTAATAAAAATACCGCCATCTTCAACTGGAAAATAAGAGAAGACAAATTTAGGCTATAAAAATCATATCAATTAATAAAAAGATCCATACCTTTCAAAAATGTAGAAAATAGCCGCAAGGTAAGAAAAATCCGCAAAAATGTCCGTCCGAACCAGGAGATTGTCATTTTCAACTGAAAAATAAAAGAAGACAAACTTAGTCTATAAAAATCATATCATTTATTAAACGATCCATATTTTTAATAAATTGTAGAAAATAGCCCCGAGCTGAGAAAAATCCGTAAAAATATCCGTTGGAACCGAGAAATCGCCATCTTCATTTGAAAAATAAGAGAAGACAATTTACACAATAAAAATCATATCATTTAATATAAAGATTAATATCATTAACTAAAAAATACGCAAAAATGTCTGTTGGAACCGAGAGATCGACTTATTCAACAGAAAAATAATAGAGGACAAAATCAGGCCAAAAATCATATCATTTAATAAAAAGATACATATCTTCCAGAAAATGTATAAATGAGCTCTGTGCTCAGAAAAATTCGCAAAAATGTCTGTTGGAACTGGGAGATGGTCATTTTCAACTGAAAAATAAGAGAAAACAAAATTAGGCCATAAAAATCATAGTGTTTAATAAAATGATCCATATCTTCAATAAAATCTATAAAATAGCACTGCGCTCACAAAAATCCACAAAAATTTCTGTTGGAACAGGGAGATCGCCATATTCGACTTAAAAATAAGAGAAGACAAAATTAGGCTATAAAAATCATATCATTTAATATAAAGATACATATCTTCAATAAAATGTAGAAAATAGCTCGAAACATAGAAAAGTCCGCAAAAAAGTCAGTTGGAACCGGGAGTCGCCATTTTCAACTGAAAAATAAGAGAAAACACAATTAGGCCAAAAAAACATCTCATTTAATAAAACGATCTATATCTTCAAGAAAATGTGGAAATTAGACGGGAGCTAAGAAAAATCCAAAAAATGGTTGAAATCGGGAGATCGCCATCTTCGACTGAAAATTAGAGAAGCCCAAATTAGGCCAAATAATCTTCTGATTTAATAAAAAGATATATCTTTCAGAAAATGCAGAAAATAATCACGAGCTCAGAAAAATTCCCAAAAATGTCCGTTGGAACCAGGACATCGTCATCTTCAAATTAAAAATAAGAGAATGCAAAATTAGGCTATAAAAATCATATCATTTAATATAAAGATTCATATCTTATGAAAAATTTTGAAAATGGTCCAAAGTTCAGGAAAATCATCAAAAATGTATGGAACCAGGAGATCGTGATTTTCAACAGAAAAATAAGAGAAGACAGAATTAGGCCAAAAGTCATTCATTTAATCAAAAGATCCATATCTTCTAGAGAATGTAGAAAAATAGTCCCGAGCTAAGAAAAATCTGCAAAAAATGTTCGTTGGAACCGGGAGACCGCGATCTTCAACTATTTTAGGCAAACTTATGCTATAAAAATCATGTCATTTAATGAAAAGATCCATTTCTTACATGAAATGTAGAAAATAGTTCCGAGCTCAAAAAAATCTGCAAACCATAGGTACCTAGAGATCGCTATCTTCAACTGAAAATAAGAGAAGAAAAAATTATGCCAAAATCATATCATTTAATAAATCGATCCATTTCTTCCAGAAAATTTAGAAAATAGGCTCGCGGTCAGAAAAATCCGCAAAAATGTCCGTTGGAACCGTGAGATCGCCATTTTCAACTTAAAAACATAAGAGAAGATAAACGTGGTCTACGAAAATCATTTCATTTAATAAAAATATCTGTAAAATGTCTGTTGTAACCGGGAGAAGACAAACAAAGCTATAATAATCATACCATTTAATAAAAAGATCGATATCTCTAATAAAATGTAGAAAATACCTCCGAGCTCAGAATAATTCCTAAAAAGTCTGTTGGAACCGGAAGATCGCCATATTCAACTAAAAGAATAATAGAAGACAAAAGTAGGCTATAAAAATCATAAAAATCATCATTTATTTAAAAGATTAATATCTTCAATTAACTGTATAAAATAGCACCGAGCTCAGAAAAATCCGCAAAAATGTCTGTTGGAAACATGAGATTGCCATCTTCAACTGAAAAAATAAGAGAAGACAAACTTAGGATTTAAAAATCATATCACTAAATAAAAAGATCCTTATTTTTGCTAGATATAATTCATAAAGATGCATCAACCTGTGGTGAGAAAACACCCCGAAACATCTAGTGCCGTCTGTGGAAACGAGTCAACACCCACGTTGTCAACCACACTGACGATGACTTGTTCTAATAATCAAATTATATGAATCATTACCTGGAGCGATGCGGGCTAGGATCATCCTTTCAATCGACTTTTCGATGGCCCCGCTCTCTCCAGCGTGGTGCATCGCCTTCAACACCAAATTACAGGATGCCGTGTTGGCAGAGATCCCATATTCCCTCACCGCGATAGCCAAATCCAGAAGCTCCTCTACCGAGTAGCTGGATGGGAACCTAAAACAATCCTTGAAGTCTATCAAAATGGAAGCATTCTTGTCGAAGTTCGGCAATCTGCTAGTGGTTACGGCTATCAGTTCTGCTCTTTCGACCTTCATCGTGTGGTCGACCAGTTGGATGCCTCAACGTTGACATCCTTGCTACCAGTGATTGGGCCCTACCAGATCGACTCGGACTCTTATAAACCCTCTGATCTCGCATCTTAGAATGGATCCATGCTTGATTTCAACGTGATCCCTATCGGAATCCCCTTGCCTTGGATTCCCAGGGAGCCCACCATTCACTCCTCTGGAGCTAATATAAAGATCATATCATATCATTTTAATATAAAGATCTATACAAAGATCTATATAAAGATCATATCATATCATTTAATATAAGGATCTATATCTTCCAGAATATGTAGAACATAGCCTGGATCTCAGAAAAATCCGCAAAAATTTCCATTGGAATCGAGAGATCATCATCTTCAACTAAAAAATAAGACAAGACAAACTTAGGCTATAAAATAATATCATTTAATAAAAAGAGCTATATGTTCCATGAAATGTAGAAAATACATCGAGGCTCAGAAAAATCTGCATAAATGTCCCTTGGAGCCAGGAGCTTTCCATCTACAAATGAAAAATAAGAGAAGACAAAATTAGGCCAAAAAATCATATCATTTAATGAAAAGATTCATTTCTTTCAAAAAATATAGAAAATAGCCTGTAGCTCTGAAAAATCCGTAAAAATGTCCGTGGAACTGGGAAAGCGCCATCTTCAACTGAAAAAAGAGAACGCAAAATTAGGCCAAAAAATCATATCATTTAATAAAAGATTTATATCTTTCATAAATATAAAAAATAGCATGGAGCTCTGAAAAATCCGTAAAACTATCCGTTGGAACTGGGAGATCTACATCTTCCACTGAAAAAGAGAAGACAAAATTAGGCCAAAAATCAGATCATTTCATAAAAAATACATATCTTATAGAAAATGTAGACCCAAGTTAACAAAAGTCCGCAAAAATGTCCGTTGGAACCAGTAGATCGCCATCTTCACCTGAAAAAATATGAGAAAAAAAATGTAGGTTGTAAAAATCATCTCTTTTATAAAAAGATAAATACCTTCCATAAAATGTAGAAAATAACCACAGAGCTCAGAAAAATCCACAAAAAATATCAGTTGGAACCGGGAGATCGCCATCTTCACCTGAAAAATAAGAGAACAGAAAATTAGGCCAAAGATCAAATCATTTAATAAAAGGATCCATATCTTCTAGAAAATTTAGATAATAGCCCCGAGGTCAAAATAATCTGCAAAATGTCCTTGGAATCAGGAGATCTCCATCTTTAGCGAAAAAATAAGAGAAGACAAAATTTGGCCAAAAAATCATGTCATTTAATAAAAAGATCTATAACTCTCGAAACTGTAGAAAAATAGCCCCGAGCTCAGAAAAATCTGCAAAAATGACTGTTGGAACCGGAAGATCACCATCTTCGGCTGAAAAATAAGAGAAGACAAAGTTATTCTATAAAAATCAAATCATTTAATATAAATATCCATATCTTATAGATAATGTAGAAAATAGCACGGCTCTCGAAAAAATCCGCATAAATGTAAATTGGAACCGAGAGATCGCCATATTCAATTGAAAAATAAGAGAAGACAAAATTAGACCATAAAAATTATATCATTTAATAAAAAGATCAATATCTTCCAGAAAATGTAGAAAATAGCCTGGAGCTCAGAAAAATCAGCAAAAATTTCAGTTGGAACCGAGAGGTCACCATCTTCAACTGAAAATATTAAGAGGAGTCAAACGTAGACTATAAAAACCATATCATTTAATAAAAATTTCTATATCTTTCATAAAATGTAGAGAACAGCACCGAGCTCAGAAAAATCCGTAAAAATTTTCTTTGGAACCGAGAGATCGCCATCTTCAACTGGAAAATAAGAGAAGACAAAATTAGATTATAAAAATCGTATCACTTAATATAAAGATCATATCTTACAGAAAATTTAGAAAATATTCCGGAGCTCAGAAAAATCTGCAAAAAATGTTCTCTAGAACCGGGAGATCGTCATCTGCAAACTAGCGAAGATAAAATTAGGCCAAAATCATTTCATTTCATAAAAAGAACCATATCTTTAGAAAATATAGAAAAATTGACTCAAGCAAAATATAATTCGCCAAAATGTGCATTTGAACCAGAAGATCGCCATCTTCAACAGAAAAATAAGAGAAGACAAACGTTGGCTATAAAAATCAAATTATTTATTAAAATGTAGAAAAAGCACCGAGCTTATAAAAATCTTCAAAAATATCTGTTGGAACAAAGAGAATGCCATCTTCAACTGAAAAAAATAAGAGAAGACAAAATTAGGCCAAAAATCATATCATTTAATAAAAAGATCTATATCTTCCAGAAAATGTAGAAAATAGTCCCGATGTCAGAATAATATGCAAAATATCCATCAGAAACGAGAGATCGCTATCTTCAACTTAAAAATAAAAGAAGACAAAATTAGGCCAAAAATCATATCATTTAATAAAAAGATCCATAACATCCCAAAAATGTAGAAAAATAGCACCGAGCTCAAAAAATCGCCAAAAATCTCCATTGGAATCGGAAGATCGCCATTTTTAACTAAAAAATAAGAGATGACAAAATTATGTTATAAAAATCTTATCATTTAATATAAAGATTTATATTATACAAAAATACCTGAAGCTCAAACAAATCCACACAAATGTCCATTGGAACCAGGAGATATGTAGAACAATAGGCCAATTTCCTTGAAAGTTTAGAAAATAGCCCCGAGGTCAGAATAATATGCAAAATATGTCTGTTGGAACCGTGAGATCGACATCTTCAGCTTAAAAATAAGAGAAGACAAAATTCGTCCAAAAAACGATATCATATAATAAAAAGATCCACAACTTCCCAAAAATGTAGAACGATAGGCTCGAGTTTAGAGAAATCTGCAAAAATATCTGTTGAAACCGGGCGATTGCCACCTTCTACTGGAAAATAAGCAAAGATAAAATTAGGCTATAAAAATCACATCATTTAATATAAAGAATCCATATCTTAAATAAAATGTAGAAAATATCTCGGAGCTCAAAAAATCTGCATAAATGTAAGGAACCGGGAGATCGCCATCATTAACTAAAAAAGAGAAGACAAAATTGGGCAAAAAATCATATCATTTAATAAAAATATCCAAATCTTCCAAAAAGGTAGAAAAATAATCCCAAGCTAAGAAAAATCCGCAAAAATGTCTGTTGAAACGGGTAGATCGCCATCTTCAATTGAAAAAAATAAGAGAAGACAAATGTAGGCTATAAAAATCATATCATTTAATTAAAGGATCCTCATCTTTCATAAAATATAGAAAATAGCACCGAGCTAATAAAAATCCGCAAAAATGTCTGTTGAAACCGAGAGATCACCATCTTCAACTTAAAATAAGAGAAGACAAAATTAGGCTAAAAATCATATCATTTAATAAAAAGATACATATATTCCAGAAAATTTAGAAAATAGCCCCGAGGTCAGAATAATATGTAAAAATGTCCGTCGAAACCGAAATATTGGCATCTTTAATTGAAAAATAAGAGAGACAACATTAAATCTTAAAAATCATATTATTTAATATGTAGATCTATATCTTCCAGAATATGTAGAAAATAGCCTGGATCTCAGAAAAATCCGCAACAATTTCCGCTGGAATCGAGAGATCATCATCTTCAACTGAAAAAATAAGACAAGACAAACTTAGGCGATAAAAATAATATCATTTAATAAAAAGAGTTATATGTTCCATGAAATGTAGTAACTACCTCGAGGCTCAGAAAAATCCGTATAAATGTCCATTGGAGCCAGGAGCTTGCTATCTACAACTGAAAAATAAGAGAAGACAAAATTCGGCCAAAAAATCATATCCTTTAATAAAAAGATTCATTTCTTTCAAAAAAAATAGAAAATAGCCTGTAGCTCTGAAAAATCCGTAAAAATGTCCGTGGAACAGGGAAAGCGTCATCTTCAACTGAAAAAAGAGAACGCAAAATTAGGCCAAAAAATCATATCATTTAATAAAATATTTATATCTTTAATAAATAAAAAAATAGCATGGAGCTCTAAAAAATCCGTAAAACTATCCGTTGGAACTGGGAGATCGCCATCTTCCACTTAAAAAAGAGAGGACACAATTAGGCCAAAAATCAGATCATTTCATAAAAAATACATATCTTATAGAAAATGTAGACCCAGATTAAGAAATGTCCGCAAAAATGTCCGTTGGAACTAGTAGATCGCCATCTTCACCTGAAAAATTATGAGAAGAAAAATGTAGGTTGTAAAAATCATCTCTTTTAAAAAAAGATAAATATCTTCCATAAAATGTATAAAATAACACAGAGCTCAGAAAAAATCCGCAAAAAATATCAGTTCGAACTGGGAGATCACCATCTTCACCTGAAAAATAAGAGAACGAAAAATTAGGCCAAAGATCAAATCATTTAATAAAAGGATCCATATCTTCTAGAAAATTTAGAAAATAGCCCCGATGTCAGAATCATCTGAGATAGCCCAGATGTCAGAATAATCTGCAAAAATGTCCGTTGGAATCGGGAGATCTCCATCTTCAGCAGAAATATAAGAGAAGACAAAATTTGGCCAAAAAATCATATCATTTAATAAAAAGATCTATAACTTCTCGAAAATGTAGAAAAATAGCTCCGAGCTCAGAAAAATCTGTAAAAATGTCTGTTGGAACCATGAGATCACCATCTTCGGTTGAAAAATAAGAGAAGACAAAATTATGGTATAAAAATCAAATCATTTAATATAAATATCCATATCTTATAGATAATGTAGAAAATAGCCCGGCTCTCAAAAAAATCGGCACAAATGTAAATTGGATCCGGGTGATCGCCATCTTCAACTGAAAAATAAGAGAAGACAAATTAGATCATAAAAATCATATCATTTAATATAAAGATCAATATCTTCCAGAATATGTAGAAATAGCCTGGAGCTCAGAAAAATCCGCAAATATTTCCGTTGGAACCGAGAGATCACCATCTTCAACTGAAAATATTAAGAGCAGTCAAACGTAGGCTATAAAAATCATATCATTTAATAAAAAGTTCTATATCTTTCATAAAATGTAGAAAACAACACCAAGTTCAGAAAAATCCGTAAAATTTTTCGTTGGAACCGAAAGATCGCCATCTTCAACTGAAAAATAAGAGAAGAGAAAATTAGGTTATTAAAATCGTATCAATTAATATAAAGATTCATATCTTACAGAAAATGTAGAAAATATTCTGGAGCTCAGACAAATCTGCAAAAAAATGTTCTCTGGAATCAGGAGATCGTCATCTGCAAACTAGCAAAGATAAAATTAGGCCAAAAATCATTTCATTTCATAAAAAGATCCATATCTTTCAGAAAATGTAGAAAAATAGACTCGAGCAAAGTAAAATCCGCCAAAATGTCCATTTTAACCGAAAGATCGCCATCTTCAACAGAAAAATAAGAGAAAACAAAGGTTGGCTATAAAAATCAAATTATTTATTAAAATGTAGAAAAAGCACCAAGCTTATAAAAATCTGCAAAAATATCCGTTGGCACTAAGAGAATGCCATCTTCAACTGAAAAAATAAGAGAAGACAAAATTAGGCCAAAAATCATATCATTTAATAAAAAGATCAACATCTTCCAGAAAATTTAGAAAATAGTCCCGAGGTCAGAATAATACGCAAAATATCCATCAGAAACGAGAGATCACTATCTTCAACTTAAAAATAAAAGAAGACAATATTGGGCCAAAAATCATATCATTTAATAAAAAGATCCATAACTTCCCGAAAATGTAGAAAAATAACACCGAGCTCAGAAAAATCACCAAAAATGTCCATTAGAACCGGAAGATCGCCATTTTCTACTAAAAATAAGAGATGACAAAATTATGTTATAAAAATCTTATCATTTAATATAAAGATTTATATCATATAAAAATACCAGAAGCTCAAAAAACTCCGCACAAATGTCCATTTGAACAGGGAGATCGCCATCTTCAAAGTAAAAAAAGAGAAGACAAAATTAGGCCAAAAAATCATACCATTTCCTAAAAAGATATATATCCTCCAGAAAATGTAGAAAAATAGTCTCAAGCTAAGAAAAATCTGTGGAAATGTCTATTGCAACCGGGAGATAGCCATCTTCAACTTAAAAAATAAGAGAATACAAACGCATGCTATAAAAATTATATTATTTAATAAAAAGTTTTATATCTTCCTTAATATGACGTAAATAGCTCCGAGCTCAAAAATAAATACGCAAAAATGTCCTTTGGAACCGGGAAATCGCCATCTTCAACTGAAAATAAGAAAAGATAAAATTAGGCTATAAAAATCATATCATTTAATAAAAAGATCCATAACTTTTCGAAATTTAGAAATTATTGCGGAGCTCAAAACAATCCGCAAAAATGTTCGTTGAAACCGGGAGGTCGACATCTTCAATAAAAAGAGAAAAAAATTAGATCAAAAATCATATCATTTAATTAAAATTTCCCTAACATCCTGAAAATGTAGAAAAATAGCCACGGGCTTAGAGAAATCGAAAAAAATGTCATTGGAACTGGGAGATCGCTGGCTTCAACTAAATACTAAGAGAAGACAAAAATAGGTTATAAAAATCTTATCATTCAATATAAAGATTCAAATCATTTAGAAAATGTAGAAATAGCTTGAAGCTCAGAAAAATACTAAAAATGTCTGTTGGAACATGGAGATTGCCTTCTTCAATTGAAATATAAAAGAAGCCAAAATTAGGCCAAAAAGTAATATCATTTAATAAAAAGATACATATTGGCCTTTAAATGTAGCAAATAGCACCGAGCTCAAAAAATCTGCACAAATGTCTGTTGGAACCAGGAGATCACAATATTCAGCTGAAAAAATAAGAGAAGATAAAATTTGGCCAAAAAATCGTATCATTTAATAAAAAGATTCATATGTTCCAGAAAATGTAGAGAAATAGTCCCAAGAAAATAAAAGTCACGAAAAATGTCCGGTGGAACCGGTAGATTGCCATCTTCACCTGAAAAATAAGATAAGAAAAATGTACGCTACAAAAATGATCTCATTTAATAAAAAGACACATATCTTTCATGAAATGTAGAAAATAGCACCAAGCTGGAAAAAATCTGCAAAAATATTAGTTGGAACCGAGAGATCGCCATCTTCAACTGAAAAATAAGAAAAGGCAAAATTAGGCCAAAGATCAAATCATTTAATAAAAAGATCTATATCTTCTAGAAAATTTAGAAAATAGCCACGAGGTCATAATAATCCGCAAAAATGTCCATTGGAACCGGGTGATCGCCATCTTCAGCTGAAAAATAAGAGAAGGCCAAATTTGGCCAAAAATTATATCTTTTAATAAAAAGATCCTTAACTTTCTGTAAATGTAGAAAAATAGTCACGCGCTCAGATAAATCTACAAAAATGTCTGTTGGAACCAGGAGATCGCCATCTTCAGTTGACAAAAATAAGAGAAGACAAGATTGAGCCAAAAACATATAATTTAATTCGAATATCCATATCTTCCCCAAAAGGCAGGAAAATAGTCCCAAGCTAACAAAAATCCGCAAAAATGTCTGTTGGAACGGGTAGATTGCCATCTTCAACTGAAGATAATAAGAGAAGAAAAATAATGTAGGCTATAAAAATCATATCATTTAATAAAAAGATCCGTATCTTTCATAAAAAATAGAAAATAGCACTGAGCTCCTAAAAAATATGAAAAAAACGTCTGTTGGAATCGGGAGATCGCCATCTTCAACTGAAAAAAATAAGAGAAGACAAAATTATGCCAAAAATCATATCATTAAATAAAAAGATACATATATTCCAGAAAAGTTAGAAAATAGCCCCGAGGTCAGAATAATACGAAAAAATGTATGTTGGCACCGGGAGATCGCAACCTTCAACAGAAATAAGAGAAGCCAAAATTAGATCATAAAAATCGTATCATTTAATATAAAGATCCATGTCTCCCAGAATATATAAAAAATAGCATGGAGCTCAGAAAAATCCGCAAAAATTTCCTTTGGAATCGAGAGATCGCCGTCTTTAATTGAAAAAAAAATAAGAGAAGAGAAATGTAGGTTATAAAAATCATATCATTTAATAAAAAGTTCAACATCTTTCATAAAATGTAGAAAATAGCACTGCGCTCAAAAAAATCTGCAAAAAGGTTCGTTGGAACTGAGAGATTGCCATCTTCAACTGAAAAATAAGTGAAGACTAAATTAGGTAAAAATCATATCATCTAAAATAAAGTTTCGTATCTTACAGAAAATGTAGAAAATAACCTGAAGCTTAGAAAAACCCGCAAAAATGTTCATTGGAACCATGAGTTCATCATCTTCAACTGAAAATAGAGAAGACAAAATTCAAAAATCATATCATTTCATAAAAAGATACATATCTTAAAGAAAAATGTAAAAAATAGACTCAAGCTAAGAAAAATCCTCAAAAATGTCTATTGGAACCGGGAGATCGCCATCTTCAACTGAAAAACAGAAAAAAAATAAGAGAAGACAAACGTAGGCTATATAAATCATATCATTTATCAAAATGTAGAAAATAGCACCGAGCTTATAAAAATCCACAAAATTGTCCGTTGGAACACACAGATCGCCATCTTCAACTGAAAAATAAGAGAAGACAAAATTATGCTAAAAATCATATCATTTAATAAAAGATCATATCTTCTAGAAAATTTAGAAAATAGTCCCAGGTCAGAATAATACGCAAAACCATTGAAAAAGGGAGATCACTATTTTCAACAGAAAAATAAAAGCAGAAAAAATTAGGCCAAAAATCATATCATTTAATAAAAAGATCCATACCTTCTTGAGAATTAAGAAAAACAGCCCCGAGTTCAGAGAAATCCGCAAAAATGTCCTTTGGAATCAGGAGATCACCATCTTCATCTGAGAAATAAAAGAAAACAAAATGTATAAATAGCTTAGAGCTCAAAAAATTTTGCATAAGTTTTCGTTGGAACAGGGAGATCGCATATATTCAACTTAAAAATAACAGAAGACAAACTTAGTCTATAAAAATCAAATCATTTATTAAAAAGATCCATATTTTCAATAAACTGTAGAAAATAATTTCGAGTTTAGAAAAATCCATAAAAATGACAG
>JAULAV010009641.1:0-30187 GCA_030789695.1 Scilla litardierei
TTTACTCTGCATCAAACAATAATTCGTGCCATAAAAATTCATGTATTCCATTTTTTAGAAAAAGATTTTAAAGCGAAAAGAAAACAAAAAAACTAAAAATCCTAAGCTATAAAATAGAAGGATCTCACCGAATGTTCCTCCATACGAACTGAAATTGTAGCTTACAAGTACCGTTATCCGCGTCAACATGGTGTCAAAAACTTGACTAGTCTCAAAATGTGTGAGCGCTACTCCCAAGTGTAGGAGATTGAACAAGTAATAATCCTGGTAAGTCCATGTATCGTATCCACGGGACAACTGACCTGCAAAACCACGAACTTCAGTTTATAAAGAGTACTAAAACGATAATAAACACCTATCAGAGATATAAGTAATGGTTTCGATGATTTAAAATTATAAAAGAGAATCCTACGATAACTACAGCAAATTCGATATTGGGGGTACCAAAATGGAGATGATGTGTTGGTCGTGATTTCGTTAGGGGTTTGCAATCAATGGTAATTGATGACGTCGTTAATCAATTGGTTTAGAACGTTCGCAATCAAGATTCATATATGAGCCTTGCGGATCGTGTGTGAATCAAGATCTAAAACATCAGAACCAATTGCTTAACCTAAATAACACGACGTTTCACCCCTCAAGGGTATGAGAACGTCAAAAAATATTGCAATAAAGAGCCTAAAATATCGCCATATGTATCAAATAAATTATTAGTTTCATAAAGAACATAAGCTCATGTGCCTTCAAGGGTCATGGCAATGTCCACAAGGATCATGCCACGAATAAGTCCGCAAAGATCAGATTCGGTCCAATTACATCAACAACGAATAAACTTGAATAATACGAGTAGAAACTAATAAAATACGCGATTTTACATGCAAAATAGGGCGTACTGTCATCAAACCAGAGAATACAAAGCCCCAACTACATCAAGACCAACACAAATAGGTACAAGCCATGCATGGAGAGAAAAGGAACTATATTTATAGACAAATACATGTTCGAATACTCAAAATACGCATTAAATAAGCAAAATACAAGAGTAAAGTTAGGAATTATATCACTAAAACTCTCCAATTAGCCCTAAATCTCCTTTAGAAGTTGCTCCTAGCGTTTGTCTCCAAGGCCTCCAAATTTCATGGCCAAATACGGCTCCTAGAGCCCCAAATACGCCAGAATACGAAACCCTAGGCCAAAATACGCTTATATAGAGAGTATTACGGGTTTTAAGTTGTTAGTGGGTCCAAACCCACACCCATTAAGCCTTAAACCCAAATTCTCAGCTGTCACAAAAGATAGCTGTCCGATCTGGGCGAGATTGCCTTTGGACACGCCACGTGGCATGCGGGTCGAATCGTCGCCTGCGCGCACGCCCACATCTGCTTGCTGTATCCGAGTACGCTTCGGATCTAATCACAGCCACTGGATCTTGAAGCAATGGCTACGATGAAGCCATGTCGCCCCGTATTTGCCTGCTATCTGCTCCGCTAAGTTGAGCTGACGTCGTCCGTTCGATCTCGATCGAACGCTCGTGAATTCACCGCGTCGTCCGCTGCCAGCGCCCGTTGGATGGAGGGCGGACGAACAAGATGTTGCCACGTTGACATGTGTTTATATTTTATATATTCACATATGCCTTCTTTGTGATTTCTCGTCATTTTCCATTGTTTCGTATCTATTCTTTGCTGATTTTTAGATTCTTTTCACTTTCTTTGTGTTTGTGTGCTGTTGCAGGAGATTGCCAACGTAGGAGACATATAAAGCACACATCATGAGTCCCCGGAGCAACGGGAGGTTCCACACGAGATCCTGAGGGCCAAACGTCAAAGTATATCATGTATCAGCCCTCAACCGATCGGGTGGACAAACCTACCCAATCGGTTCGTGCACCGTATCAGACACGATCAGAAGCTGTAATGAGGAAGAATACCAACCGATCGGTTCTGTGATTGGTTGGTCACCACAGTCTTCTCTGTTTTGTGAGCTGAACTCCACCTGATAGGTTGACTTGTCAACCGATCATGTCACTTATAGCTATTCATCCCAACTCGAGAGATCAACGATTTTACCCGATCGGTTCAGTGATCGGGTGAAGTACTTCTGAAGCCGAAGACCAAGTCACACGGTCGTCTCAACTGATCAGTTGATGCTTCAACCGATCGGTTGGACGTTAATTTTTGTCTTCTTGTGGAAATATTCCCTGGCATCTTACCAAAATGTATATATAGCCCTAGGTTTCGCAGAAAACGAGAATCCCTTTTCTTAAGCATTTTTAGGGATTTTGGCTGCTGTTAATTAAACTTACTTTGTAAGTTTCTTGATCATTTCAATACTTTAATATTGCGTTAATACTATTGTTTGCTTTTCTAATCTATTGCTTGATCTTGATTTCGATGGCTGAAATTTGTGTTATTTAATCTCTTGCAATGTTTAGTGAGTAGTTTCCTAATCTGGGACATTGGTGGAAGCCCCTTCGTGGGTTCTCCCTAGAACGACCATAGGATTAGGGTTTCGATAGGATATAGTGATTTAGATGGTTATGCGGGGTGTTTTATTATCATTGACGGGAGAAAGACTACCTCTGACTGTCGGGCCAAGGGGAAATAAAATGGGAGTTTTATCCCCTAGCGACAGCTCACACCCCTAGCATAGACATTGATTCTTCACGCATGGGAATGGCTTGGATGAAATGTCGAGAACAATCGTTGCGAGCTTAGTGCTCCCGAAGTCAGTCGGTGTTGGACATGAGAATGCCCACCGTCCGAACCCGGGTAGACCTAGCGTATCATCCAGGGCATCGACCGGAATATCGGGCCCATGGGACGCTAGGTATCACTTTTAGATGTAACGTCTCAACACTAAACCATATAATCCGATCATATTCCTATCCGTCGATCGTAATAGAGAGGACACATGATAGGGTGAAAACCAAAGTCCTAGGTTACTTTTTATATCTTACATATTTCTGTAGTTCTATATCATGACAACCACCGAGCGATAGGGCTAGCTCACCCACCGGGTGATCCGGTACTTGTTTGATAACAAGCACACCACACGCCTCCCCGTGTTCGACCCTCAAGCCACACTACAACACAGTGCACTTGTAGTTATAAATATTTAATTCTGGTATCCCCGAACCTACATATAGGCCAAAAACCAGGGACGTCAAGCTTTATGGCGCTGTTGCCGGGGAGGCAACGTGCTTGTTTCATATAGGACCATGTTAACCCTGAGACTAGTTCACATCTCTACCCTGTGATACTTTTCACGTTCATCGTCCTTTTTGGTTTTACATGTATATATTGTACATATTAGTTGTAGAGGGTTGGTAGACTATTACCTGGAAATTTTCACCCTTGCCACCATTACTATCTTTTATGTATTCTTTTGTGCCACCGATATTTTTCTCCAGGTATGTATCTTTGTTGATCAGGTATTATGGATTGCACTTTATGGACCACAGATTTTGATCAAGGTGCTCAGATGGGAGACTACTGCTTTGATCAGAGTGCTCAGATGGGACTGTACTATCTTGATAAGAGTGCTCAGACGGGAGAATACCCTTTTGATGGGATGCATGCTTCCATGTGGACCACGGATTTTGATCAGAATGCTCGAGCATGAGGTCACCTTCTTGATGAGATGCTTGCACATCAGATTGAAATGCAAGCCAAGATTGAAAGGGGTGATTTTCTATTGGAATCGGTGAAAAGAGACCTTCAAACCAATGGGCTCATGCCTACGGCTGCAATGATTTCCAAAGATATCATATCTGCTTCTTCATTTTATGGGCAAGAATCGTCGCCAGTCATATCATCGGAGGCAGAATGTACCATCGTCGATCCCACATCCTACCATTCAGCCATTATTGAGTATTGATTCCCTTGATTTGGTTTTGATGATGAACAATCATAAATATCGTGTACTAATTCTCTTTGAGCGCAGTTATGGAGATCGTCGCCAATTTACTCTGTAGATCTCAAGCGACGTCTAAAGACTTCTTTAGAGTGCATGATCATTGTGCCGGAAGCTTCATTGAAGCTCAAGGACTTGCTGATGAAGTCAAGAGAATCTGACTCCTTATGTTGGAGCTTTGAAGACGATTTGTCTTGTATATTTCTATGTCTTCTAGCTTCGTTTTATAGAATGTTAATCCTTGAGTTTTACTTCCTTAGTTATCCTCATATCTATCTTATCGTATCCCTAAGAATGCCTTAGAAGCCATTAGATAGGGTTCATTAGCTTATCGTCTTTGACTTGGCTTTCTGTGCATCTTAGTTTGTTCAAGTAGAAGAACAAATCGATTAAATGACAATCTAATCGGTTGGGAATTCTTCTTGAACCGACTAGTCTTCTTTGAGTATTTTAGCCTAATCACTGTTGACCAACTAGTCGGTCCAAGAAGGTTCACCGACCGACTAGTTCTTAAACTAGTCAGTTAGTATTTTTTCTTAGACCGACTAGATTTCCCCTCTTATTTCACTCAATTCTCTGTCGACCAACTAGTCGGTCCAAGAAGGTTCACCGACCGACTAGTTCTCCAACTAATCGGTCAGTGATCCTTCTTAGACCGATTAAGCTGTTTTTATTTTCCAGCTGTTGGAGATTTTATTTACACGATTTTTGTGGATCTGTTTTGATTCTTTTCATATCTGTTTGATGTGTTTCAAACATGGAAATTCCTCTATTATGAGAGCGATTTCAGATCTAATTTCAGAAAAGATCGATTATCATTCTTGAATCTCAAAAATTCGTGAAAATCTCTCTCTCTCTCTCTCTCTCTGAACTAATTCATCCAAGAGACTTTCAGCTTTTGTGCGATCACTCTCCAGAAGGATTCAAAGATCATCATCTTCATCATCCTAGCCGTCTCCACATGTTCATCTCAGTGGTGCTAGGGTTTCGTGATCGTTTCTCTCCATTACGCTTCCTTGCCCTAATACCATAAGTATTTCTCAAGGCATAAGATTTTGTGGTGAGTTCTTTATATTTCATTAAACTCATTATTATAGTTTGCTCTCGGTTTGTGAGAGGTTCGTGATCCCAGTTTGTGGGAGTCACGGATCAATCGTTGTATTGATTTGTCTTGAGTAGTTTCTACAAGAAGTTTTTAGTGAAAGCTTGAGTTAGTGGATTCTAACTCAAGTAACCGGAAGGGATCCGGGTGTCTAGAACGTAGGATCACCGGAAACACGTCGAGGAGACTTGGGTGGATCCAAACCCATTATATCTATTGTTTGCAGTGTGATCTTCTTGTTGTTCATCTTTATTCCGCAGGGTTGTTTGTGTTTGCAAAATAATTAGGAATTATCCTCTTGATTATTTTAAAGTACTATTCACCCCATCTAGTACTTGTGCAGTAACTTCCAGGGTATTACATTTGGTATCAGAGCTTGGTTCATAGCTATGACAAACAACGACAACAAGGCCGTTCGACCACCTTCCGACTACAGCTTTTACAAGAATCGTGAAGGAGCTTCTTCAATGATCGAAGGATACTCCTCAACCAGGCCTCCTCACTTTAACAGTACCAACTATGGGTACTGGAAATGCCGGATGGAAACTTTCCTCCGGAGCGCATCACTTTGGAGAGCCACGTTAACGGAGTACGTTGAGCCCACTAAAGAAGAATTCACAAAGTGGACTGCCGCGGAGGTCGCCATGGAGGTGAGCAATGTCAAGGCAATGAATGCCTTACAATGTGCACTGGAGCCTGAAGACTTCAACAAGATATGCATATGTAAGAGTGCATATCAGATTTGGAATCAACTCCTCATCTTGCACGAGGGAACAACCTGGGAAAACACCCTAAACTCACTGTTGCTAACAAAGAATTCGAGTTATTTCACATGGAACAGTGTGAAGAATTAAGGAGCACTATGCTCGCTTTGTGGATCTAACCAACGAATTGAAAGCTCTTGGGAAGACCTATACCCAAGAAGAGAAAGTCGCAAAGATCATTGACGGACTCCCTTCGAGTTGGGAAAAGCGAACCTACGCTATCGAGGAAGGTAATGATATGTCTAAGTATAATGTTGTTCGACTAATGGGTACCTTAATGTCTTATGAGGTACGAAAGGACAGCAAGATCAAGATGCAGGACAAGTTGAAGGCGTTCTTGAAGCAAGAAGAGTCGAAGAAAAAGGCGATTACTTTCAAGGCCGCCCCTACCACACCTACCGATAGTGAAGAATCAGCAGCTGAGTTGGACATGGAATCTTTGGCCCTCATGGTAAAGAAGTTCAACCGGTTTTTCCGAAAAGGTAACTTCAAGAACAAATCCAAAGTTGGTTCACTAATGCTTCTTCTCCTTTGTGTTTCAAATGCAATAAGCCAGGACACATCAAGGTCGATTTTCCCCTGCACAAACAAAAGGAGAAATGGAAGGCACCTAAGTCCGATAAGTCAAGAAAGTACAAGGAGTACAAGAAAGGGCTTGTTGGTACATTCACCGACTCTGAGGAGGACTCTTTGGGTGGTGAGTCAGATGAAGAACAAGTGGAAAAAGCACACATGTGCTTCATGGCAAGAGATCAATCTGATCAAGAGACCGCTTCAGATGAAAGCGAGGATGAAGGTGAAGAGGTAATATGGATGACCTTAGATTAGCTAATGAACAAATTTGGTCTAAGTATTCTAAGCTAGTGAATAGATATACTAAAACCAAAGATGAGCTGACTAGTCTTATAACCACACTTAAACCTGTCATCACCAACAACGACACCGTTGTTGAAGCCTTGAGAATTGAGATTGTAAATCTCAAATCTCAACTTGAGCATGTTAACATTGAGGATTCGGATGAACATGAGATAGCTGATTTGATTTCTCGAAACTCAACTTTGAGTATTGAGAATGAGAATCTCAAGTCACGTGTTTGTGAACTCACCACGCAAGTGTCCACTATGGATGCTAAAATACTTTCTCTCACTAAGAAATATGAGTTCACATTAGGCCGTGTTGAGAAATTCAACAAAGGTAAGGATCGTTTTTATGATATTCTGAATGACTTACTTCCGGTCAATCATCGCATTGGGTTGGGATATAATAAGGAAAATACATCCAAATCTTCCACCACCTTTGTACGGCCATCCTCCGATGCCTCAACTAGTGGAAGTAAACACTCCATGGGTAGTTCATCTTCCAATGGTACTTCCACTAAGTTCACATCCCCTTTTGGAAAGAAACCCACTTTGGGTAGACCTCCAAAGAAGGGTCATGCATTTATGTACACAAATATTATGCCACGTAGGAACACACCTCCTACTCCACATGTTCACACTTATGATGATTTTTATGATCCACGTCCACGAGCACGTGCACACCAAGTGAGACACAATCACGCACGTGTTCCCCACATGCATATGTTCACCGACATCATTATTACATGAATGATTTCCATCTTGCACAGTATCATATATTGCCACCACCATTTCATCATGTGCCGCATGCTTATCAACGTCATGCATACACTAGGCCACTTCCTCGTAGAACAAATGCACCACGTAGAAATCAACAAAATGTGCATGTTCAAAATAGGAATAGGGCTCCCAAGACATTCTCTATTTGGGGCCCGAAGGACACTAGCATGCATGAGAAACAAGCTCATATAAACTCATATTTTATGAATATTATGCACAATGATGACTATATTAGGAAGTCTAAGTCCAATTGGACTTGGCTTCCAAAGGTCTAATCCTTTAGGACCCAATGACCTTGGGTACCATGATACAATGTTTTTTTATCTTTATGTACTCAAGAAAAAGAAAAGGAGCAACAAATCTAAATTTGACTCCAAGAATGGTTGGATACTTGATAGTGGGTGCTCAAAACACATGACTGGTAAAGCTCTGTTACTATCCGAAGTGGTACCCATTGAAAATGGAAACCGAGTGGTCTTTGGAGGCAACGAGAGTGGAACCATCATATGTGTTGGGAAAGTTGGCAACCCTTCTAAACCTCTTATAAATGATGTTTACCTTGTTAAAGGTTTAAATCACAATCTAATCTCTATAAGTCAACTTTGTGACAAGGGTCATAAAGTTAGCTTTGAGAAAGGAATGTGCCATATTTTAAGGAATGATAATAATAATTTGTTGTTTTCTGGCACACGCCATAAGGACTTATATATCTTAGATATTCCAAATTCCCATGAACAATGTCTTATTGCCAACACAAGTGAGCAACACTTATGGCTTAGACGTTTTGGTCATGCGAATTTCGGAACACTTTTCAAACTATCCAAGCTAGATTCTATAAAAGGATTGCCTAATCTTTCTTTTAAAAAGAAAAGCTTTTGCGACTCGTTTTAACGAGGCAAACTTCCAAAATCTTCATTCAAACCTAAGAAAAGCAAATCCTCTAAACGGCCACGAGAGCTTTTATATCTAGATCTTTTTGGGCCAACAAGAGTTGCTTCATTAAGGAATGCCCGATATGGACTTGTCATCGTTGATAACTTTTCTAGATTTACTTGGGTATTTACTTTAGTCAATAAAAATGATGCTTTTGAAAACTTCACAGTATTTGTTAAGAAAGTACAAAATCTCATTGGAACCACCATTGTCACTATTCGTAGTGATCATGGAGGGGAATTTGAGAACAAGTCTCTCTCAAACTTCTGTGATGAGGTTGGTATTGCTCACACCTTTTCTTTTCCTCACGCACCCCCTCAAAATTGTGTTGTTGAGAGAAAAAATAGGACGCTAGTGGAATGTGCTCGCATTATGCTTGATGATAGCCACCTTGGCCATCAATTTTGGGCAGAAGCGGTACATACTGCTTGCTATGTGTTTAATAGAATATTCTTGAGGCCCGGCACTAAACAAACTTGTTATGAATTGTTGTTTGGTAGGTTACATCAAGTTAAACATTTTAGAGTTTTTGGTGCAAAATGTTTTATCAAGAACACGTATGGTAGTTTGGACAAATTTGATCCAAGATCCGATGAGGGGATATTTGTTGGATATTCCTCCCATTGCAAAGCCTACTGGATATACAATAAAAGAACCTCAACGATCGAGGAATCACTTCATGTATCATTTAATGAAGACTTTGTCCCTCCTAGAATTATCGATGACGATGATTCTATGGAAGTTGTTTGTGATTCTGTTGATAAGTCTAATGCTATTGATTCTGTTGAAACTAACCCTACTAATGAATATCTTGAGAGTGTTCCTAGTGACCAGGGTATTCCCAGAAAGCTTCCAACAGTTCGTGACCATCCTCATGAGCAAGTTATTGGCAACATGGAAGATGGTGTCAAAACAAGGTCTCAAGTCAACTTCTTCGATCATTGTGCCTTTGTCTCTTCCGTGGAGCCAAAGAATATCAACGAGGCATGCGAAGATAGTTCTCGGATCGTATCCATGGAAGAGGAGCTCATTCAGTTTGAGAGGAATGAGGTCTGGGAGCTCGTTCCATTGCCTTCGAAGAACCATTATAGGAACGAAGTGGATTTTCAAGAACAAGACAGACGAGAATCAAAATGTCATCCGGAACAAAGCTCGGTTAGTTGCTCAAGGCTACAGGCAAGAGGAAGGTATCAATTTCGAGAAATCTTTTGCACATGTAGCTAAATTAGAATCTATTAGACTATTATTGTCATTTGCATGCTATAAAGATTTCAAACTTTTTCAAATGGATGTAAAGAGTGCGTTTTAAACGGAGATGTCGTTGAGGAAGTATATGTTTCTCAACCTTCGGGTTTTATAAACGAAAAATTTTCGAATCACGTTTTCAAACTTAAGAAAGCTCTTTATGGTTTGAGACAAGCTCCTAGAGCTTGGTATGACCGCCTAAAGAACTTTCTTTTGGATTTGGGTTTCAAAATGGGTGAGGTTGATTCAACGCTTTTTGTTAAGTATGCTAATCATGATATTATTCTAATTCAAATTTACGTAGATGATATCATTTTCGGTGCTACTAACTTCACTCTTTGCGAAGATTTTTCTAATGTTATGAAGGATCAGTTTGAGATGAGCCACATGGGTGAGCTCAAATACTTCTTATGACTCCAAATTCGCCAAATGAACGATGGGATCTTCATCCACCAAACCAAGTACCCGGTGGAGCTGCTAAAGCGATTTGGAATGGAGAATGCTTCTAGCAAGAAGACTCCAATGAGCACCACAACACATCTTGATAAAGATACGGACGGCAAAGATGTAGACATTCGTCTATATCGAGGTATGATAGGTAGTCTATTATATCTTACTGCTAGTAGGCCAGATGTAATGTTTGCCGTATGTGTTTGTGCTAGGTATCAGTCATAACCTAAGGAATCACACTTAATAGCGGTAATTACACTTAATAGCGGTTAAACGTATTTTCCGTTATTTAAGTCACACATTCGACTACGGGTTATTCTATCCAAAGTCTAGCACATATGAGTTAATCTCATATAGTGATGCAGATTATACTGGATGCAAATCCTATAGGAAAAGTACTAGTGGCACTTGCCATTTTATAGGAAATTTCCTTGTCTCTTGGTTTTCCAAGAAGCAGAATACCGTATCACTCTCAACCACCGAGGCGGAATATATCGCCGCCGATGCTGCATGTGCACGGGTTCTTTGGATGAGACACACACTGAAAGACTTTGGTATATGTGATACTTGCCCTATCATGGTGGACAACCAAAGTGCAATATGTCTCTCTAAGAATCTGGTACACCATTCCAGTACCAAACACATAGATGTCCGTCACCATTTCTTAGATGATCATGTAGCTAAAAGGACATCATATTAGTGTACGTTGAAGCCCAGAAGTAAATCGCCGATATTTTCATGAAACTACTTAAGGAAGATACCTTTGTGCGGTTACATCGAGAATTGGGGATTATGGGTGAATCCGAGATTTAGGATTCATATTTTTTAATATAATTTTGCATGATAATGATATTCATAAGCTTATGCTGGATTTGTTGTGACCGCACAAAGCTCCCGGCCGCCTTGAGGACAACCCTCGTCGCCTTGCTCCGGGAAAATGCGGACATATTCGCATGGTCACCTGCCGACATGCCTAGGGTTGACCCGATGGTGATCTCCCACAGGTTAAATGCGAACCCAGAAGCCCGACCTATCCGACAGAAGAAGAGAAATGCGGGGGGGGGGGGGGGGGGGGGAAGAAGAGGCCGGCCGAGGAAGAAGTAGAGCGGCTCCCGGCTCGTATTTATGCTAGAATTATGACTGGTTTTTCGTTTTGCGCGTCGTATTTATGGTTTTATGGTCGTTTTGTATGTTTTTGGTATACTCTGATGTATGATGTGACATTTTGTGATATCTGCTCGTGCACTCTGTGATATGCTGTTAGATATTTTTTTGTTGGCTGGATGTATTTTTTTTGCTGGTTCTACACATATATATACATCCTATTACAGTTCGTATCATTGTGCATGTTGTGTTGTGTCCCTGTCATTTCTTTCGTCGCTCGTCGACTATGTTGTTCTCTAGCTTTGTTTGTATGAAAACATGAATTGTTTTTCATGCACTCAATTCGCTAAAATATTGATATTGGGGAGATTGTTCCTTTAATCACTCATATGATTTGATGGTATTTTTTTCTTTTCGTTTTTTGACTATGGTCTAGTTGACACACCTTGTTTTCTTCGATATTTTTATTGGTGTCATTTGGACCGTCGTCATATTCTTCGTCTCTCTTGTTTAGATTTTTGTTTAGCCATGGTTGTTGTCGTTGACTTCCTTCCACTCTTTTTGGATAATGCCAAAGGGGGAGAGAATTAATAATGACTTAGTGTTAAATGATAATTTAAACAATTACCGTGAATCTAATTTCATATGTTAGATTCAGGGAGAGTGAAGATATAAAAATCTATGGATTCCGATCCTATATTTCAATAGTTGGATCATGTTTTATTCTTTTCTCTGCTAATTGATGCTTCTGTTCATTATTTAATATGGAACTAACGTGTCATCAATGCAGGGGGAGTAAGTAAATTTCATTTATCTCATTATTATTGATTTATATTATGTTGGTTTGTCATCACCAAAAAGGGAGAGAATGTTGAGTATTGATTCCCTTGATTTGGTTTTGATGATGAACAAACATAAACATCGTGTACTAATTCTTTTTGAGCGCAATTGTGGAGATCATCGCCAATTTACTCTGTAGATCTCAAGCGACGTCTCAAGACTTCTTTAGAGCGCATGATCGTTGTGTCTGAAGCTTCAGTGAAGCTCAAGGACTTGCTGATGAAGTCAAGAGAATCTGACTCGTCATGTTGGAGCTTTGAAGACGGGTTGTCTTGTATATTTCTATGTCTTCTAGCTTCGTTTTATAGAATATTAAGCCTTGAGTTTTACTTGCTTGGTTATCCTCATATCTATCTTATCTTATCCCTAAGAATGCCTTAGAAGCCATTAGATAGAGTTCATTAGCTTATCGTCTTTGACTTAGCTTTCTGTGCATCTTAGTTGGTTCAAGTAGAAGAACAAATCGATTGAATCTAATCGGTTGGGAATTCTTCTTGAACCGACTAGTCTTCTTTGAGTATTTTAGCCTAATCACTGTTGACCAATTAGTCGGTCCAAGAAGGTTCACCGACCGACTAGTTCTCAAACTAGTCGGTTAGTGTTTCTTCTTAGACTGACTAGATTTTCCCTCTTATTTCACTCAATTCTCTGTCGACCAACTAATCGGTCCAAGAAGGTTCACCGACCGACTAGTTCTCCAACTAATCGGTCAGTGATCCTTCTTAGACCGATTAAGCTGCTTTTATTTTCCAGTCGTTGGAGATTTTATTTCCACGATTTTTGTGGATCTGTTTTGATTCTTTCCATATCTGTTTGATGCATTTCAAACATGAAAATTCCTCTATTATGAGAGGGATTTCAGATCTAATTTCAGAAAAGATCGATTATCATTCTTGAATCTCAAAATTCGTGAAAAGCTCTCTCTCTTTTTGACCTAATTCCTCTAAGAGACTTTCAGCTTTTGTGCGATCACTCTCCAGAAGGATTCAAAGATCATCATCATCATCATCATCCTAGCCGTCTCCACCCGTTCATCTCAGTGGTGTTAGGGTTTCGTGATCGTTTCTCTCCATCACCCTTCCTTGCCATAATACCGTAAGTATTTCTCAAGGCATAGGATTTTGTGGTGAGTTCTTTATATTTCATTAAACTCATTATTATAGTTTGCTCTCGGTTTGTGAGAGGTTCGTCATCCCGGTTTGTGGGAGTCACGGTTCAATCTTTGTATTGATTTGTCTTGTAATAGTTTCTACAAGAAATTTTTAGTGAAAGCTTGAGTTAGTGGATTCTAACTCAAGTAGCCGGAAGGGATCCGGGTGTCTGGGTCGTAGGATCACCGGGAACAAGTCGGGGAGACTTGGGTGGATCCGAACCCATTATATCTATTGTTTGCAGTGTGATCTTCTTGTTGTTCATCTTTATTCCGCAGGGTTGTTTGTGTTTGCAAAATAATTAGAAATTATCCTCTTGATTATTTTAAAGTACTATTCACCCCCCTCTAGTACTTGTGCAATAGCTTACAGGGTATTACAGCCATTGCATATGAAGGGTGGGTGGACGAAGAGGCAGTATGGGAAGCAGAAATTGAATCATATGCGCTGCCAGAGGAGGACACATTTCAGAACTTATTGGAAGGCCTCTTGGAGTTAGTCCACGGGTTCAGTTAGCGCTACGATAGGCGATGCGTTTAAGCTACGCTTTGCAGATTTTGGTCTGAACCGTGTCTCGACTGCAGGAACAATTGAGGACGACGTCTATGTCAGTCTTGATTTTCTAGGGAGTAGACTACATTTCAGGATTGCTTGCGGGCATTCTCCTCCACACTATACATCCCCACAAGTTGACGCATATGAGCAACCGGCATCACCGTTCCGGATAGAGCCTAAATTGATAGTTGATGAGGAGGCAAAAGAGCACCATGTGGAGCCAGAGCATGCTTTTGAGGAGGCCTTACACACGAAGCCAGAGCTTATCGACGAGGAGGTCATGCATCGAGACGAGGACATAGCCATCCATGACGGTCCCGAGCACTGCCCTCCTCCATTAGAGCTTCCGCATCCATCTCATACTTCCACTGACACCGAGGATTATCCAACAGAGCTTAGTGCTCCCACCCAGGGAGATATTTCTACCCATTCCATTTCTGAATCATGTATTCTATCTGATACTTATTTTGATTCAGATATTCTTGACACGTCGTACCTTTTGCAGCACACGTACGATTATGTATCGCAGGTATGCTTGGACGTGTCATATCTAAACTAACCTGTTGAGGAAGTCCACATCTATGATCCAGATTTACCTGAGCAGCTAAGAGAGGACACCACGAAGATAGCTATCACAGCATAAGATGATATTGAATTATTTCCAGTGAAGTGTCGTCCACCACTATCCATTTCATATATTTCTATAGACGATCCTCTTTGGAATACTTTTATTATGAGAGTAAAATTTTCGCAGCAAACTGATGCATCTTATTCCCTGCAGGGTATAGGTGGAGTCCTTGTGGGAATGCTGGAGGATGAATGGCTAGTTTTCGTAGGCGTTCGTGGAGCAGCTGGAGCAGCTGGAGCAGTTCCCTGTATCGGCAAAGATACTGGATCCGCCTTTTGCTATAGGTGATATCAACCCAGTAGTGTAGCAATGGCATAAAATTCTATGCTTTCGGATGGGGGTGTCACCCTTACAACCCCCCAAACATCATAACAGGAGTCGAGCAAACGACTATAAACAACAACGCTTCATTGGAGACAACCCATGTTCTAAACTTTTGTCGGTTTTTAAAGGATTAGTTTACTAAATTTTGTGAATAAATACTGTTGTGAAAAATTTCTTTGGGATACTTAGACGAATTTTTGTTTTTGTTCAGGAATTGCCCCCACCCGATCAGTTCATGCATCAACCGATCGGGTGGCCAGTATTAGAAAATGGCCAGTGTCAACATATAAGTGAACCGATTGGGTGATATACGCGACGACCGGGTCGCTGATCGGGTGGAGATGACATAGGGCTAGGGAATTTTGGGGAGTGGTCAACCGATCGGGTAAAATCTCACCCGATTGGTTCACCTGTAGCTGCTGATCCGCAGGAAAATTTCGAAAATCGACCCAACCAATCGGGTGAACTTTCACCTGATCGGTTCACCTAACCATATATATACATACCCCCTACCCGACCTCATTCACCCGACTTCCAGCATTCTACTTCGACCGGTCGTTTCGACTTCCTCCCACACGATCTCCTCTTCCACTTCCATCACTCCTAAAATCACTCCCCCACATCCTCCATTTCTCTACCACCATCAGTCCCCTCCCATCTACCACACTCAACCACAAAACGCCCCAAACCCTAGCCCTAGCCTCAAATTTTAGAAATTTCATTTCTTGTTGGATTGGCGTGCTGCGGCTTCCCAAATCCCCCCATAGTACGGCGTGGGATCTTTTGGGAGCAAGGACTTGCTTGATTACTGGGTAAACTCGCTCCTTAGCTTAATTTTTATTTTGCCCAAGTCTTATTACTTTGCTCCATTGTCATTGATTGTGTGCACACTCATATAATCTTACATATCACACTAAATCGCCACACAATCATGGCAAAAGATAAGGACAAGGGTAAGCGCATCATGGAGGAGGAGCCGTCTCGCAAGAGACAAAAATGCACACGTTCTTCGCGTGGACGCGTTCATCCCCCACCGCCTACCCAACCACCACCCCAACCCATCATACCTGTGGCGGACCCACTGATGGGACCGCATGGAGTGCGTTTCATGAGTTTGGCCCATAAAGAATTCTATTCTCGACTCGACCAACGATCTCACTTAGCCACTAAGTTTGCCCACGATCAAACCATACTCAATCTCCGCATGTATATTCACCTTGAGGCAGATTGGTCGTTTCCTCCTGATCCTGAGTTTGTAGGGGGTTACATCTACAGTTTCCTCTCCCTGATGCACCTAGACCACCTTCCCCTACCGTCCACGTGGGCGAACAAGATATCCCTGCATTCAGAGAGGACACCGGGGTTGGACCCAGTGGCATCACCCCGGCTGCTTTCGCTGTTTCTTCTAAGGCACTTACTACGGCCCTCTTTGGCCTAGCCTCTGGTGCTGGCACGACCACTACCGCCGGCACCACTTCTGCTGTCTGACATTCCACCTCTGCTCGCCTCGCTCTTCAAGCTGAGCTGGCTGCTCTATGCGCTCGTGCATCCTCCACTACCTCCTCGGACCCATCCACTTCCTTCTTTTCACACCATCGTTTCCTCGCTCTCGAGCAAAACGTGGCTACCATTCTCCGCCTTCTTACACACATTCACGGTCCCCACCACCATCAGCACCTTCATCACCCCCAGGCGATCATCCCCTCCCCCACCACCATTTCTCTCCCCACCACTTCTTCTCCACCCACGACCACTACCGTCGATCCTACACTCCCACCACCCTTCACATCTATCACCACCGCCTACTCGGGCCGTAAGAAGACCGCTGTGCACACGAGATCATTACCCACACCCACCTCATTGGTCGTCGTTTCCTTACCCTCCACTGTCACCACCGACACTCTACCCATCATCCACATCCCTACCGAGCCCATTCATCCACCATCTCCACCTCCTTCCCCACTTCTCTACACACCTGTTACATCTCCCTCCCACACTCTTCCAGTCTCTTCCGAGGAGGTCAAGGACCCCACCGCTTCTGCACTTTGATTTTTTTTTCTGATTTTCCCTCTAGCCATTATTTCTGATTCACCATGATCACATCTCTTTTCTAGCAATGTCATGATCAGCTTGGGGGAAATCAATTTTTGTGCCTGTTATCGTGTCATGTCGTTGGTGTGTGCTTGTTTATATGTGTTTGTGTGTATGTGCTTTTGCATATTTGGTTTAAGTGTTTATTTTCTTTGCTTTTCTGTTTTGTTTTGTGTGTGTTTCATGTTTTTCCCATTTTGGGTCGGTGCATACTTTCCTCCCATCTACCCTCCCGCATTCACTCCTACTGCATTGAGGGCAATGCAATGTTCAGCTTGGGGGAGTCGCACTTTGTGCGTCAGTTTTGTCTTTTTCCCGTTATTTTTGAGTCGTTTTCATCGTGTTTTTCTTTTTTTCTTTCTCTTTTATTCTCCCTCTCGTAGAGATGACCCCACATGATGAACTGCCACGGAACCACACACACTTAGCTTAGCTACGATAATTACTTTCACTAACCCTAGGAAGCCGAGTCACAGTGCATTTTATGCTCCGTGGGTTCACTTTGCTTTTGTGTGAGTTGTGTGTCGTGACTAGCTAGTTGGTGTGCTTCCACTTTGTGATTTTGTTTTATATGCCTGCCCTTAGATGACCCCTAGACTATCATGCTTCAATTTTGAATATGCGGTATATTGCCTCCACTGTCTGCTTCTTTATGCATGAATAATCTATATATAATACGCTTCAATTCGCATGTGTCGGGACTTTACCGATAGGACTAGGATAGCCCATTTTGCTTATGTTCTGATCTACGAAATTTTTTTCTTTTGCCAAGTGTTTAGAATTCGAATTCTTTTTTGTTTTACTTGGTGCAGATCCCCTCGTCGTGCATCGTTCTTGACGTGCGTTTATATTTTATATATTCACGCACGTCTTCTTCGTGATTTTTCGTTGTTTTTCGTTGTTTCATATCCACTCTTTTGTGTTTTTTTGTATCTTTTCACTTTCTCCGTATTTTTGTGCAAATGCAGGAGATTGCCAGCGTTGGGGACGTATAAAGCAGATATCACGAGTCCCCGGAGCAACAGGATGTGTCACGCGCGATCCCGAGGGCTAAACGTCGAAGAATACCATATTTTAGCCTTCAACTGATCTGGTGGATAGACCCACCCGATCGGGTCATGCACGCGTATCCGACCCGGACAGAAGCAGAAGTGAAGAAGAGATTCACCCGATAGGTTCGGAGATCGGGTGAACCCGTCAGTGTTCTCTGTTTTTTGGAGCTGAATTCCAACCGATCGAGTGAGAACTCACCCGATCGGTTCATCTGTAGCCGAATTTCCCATCTAATGACCCGATGACTCACCCAATCGCTTCAACCGATCGGGTGATGTATCTGAAGAACTGAAGGCCAAGTCGACCGTCGGCTCACCCGATCGGGTGATGCTTCACCCGATCGGGTGGTCGTGTTTTCTATATATACTGACCTAGGTTTTTCCCAGAACGGAGCCCCATTGTATTTTCTGTCTTTTTGGGATTTTTGACGGCTTCGAATTTATTTTGTCTTGTAAGTTTTCTGATTGTTCTGAAACTTTAATATTGTATTAATACCATTGTTAGCTTCTCTTTTCTATCGCATGATCTTGATTTCAATGGTTGAATTTTGTTGTATTTCTCTTTTCACCATGATTTGTGAGTAGTTCCCCAATCTAGGACATTGGTGGAAGCCCCTTCATGGGTTCTCCCTAGAACGACCATATGATTAGGGTTTCGATATGATCTAGGAATTTAGATGGTTATGCGGGGTGTTTTATTGTCATTGGCGGGAGAAAGACTGCCTCTGACCATCAGGCCAATGGGAAATAAAACTGGCGTTTGATCCCCTAGCCACATCTCACACCCCTGGCGTAGACATTGAATCCTAGCGCGTGGGAACGACAGGATGAAATGTTGGGAGTAATCGTTGCGAGCTTAGTGCTCCCAGAGTCGGTCGGTGTTAATGGACATGGGAATGCCCACCGTTCGAACCCGGGTAGACCCATCGTATCATCCTGGGCATCGATCGGAATATCGGGCCCATGGGACGTTGGGTATCATTCTTAGAGGCAACGTCTCACCACTAAACCCTAAAATCTGATCGCATTCATATCCGTCGGTTGTAATAGAGATGGCACATGAAAGGATGGAAACCAAAGTCCTAAGTTCCCTTTTATATCTTACATCCTTCGTATTTCTATTTCGTGACAACCTACTGATTGATCGGGCTAGCTCACCCACCAGGTGAACCGATTCCTTCTTTACAACAAGCACAACACACGCCTCCCTGAGTTCGACCCCTAAGCCATACTCAACACCGTGCGCTTGCAGTTACAAATATTTAAATCTGGTATCCCCGATCCCACTGCATATATTGCTAAATCCAAGGGACATCAAGCTTTATGACACCGTTGCCGGGGAGGCAACGTGCTTGTTTTCTTTTAGGACCCTGTGAACCCTAGAGACTAGTTCACATCCTCACCGCGTGATAATTTTTGCATTCTACTTACATTTTGATTTTACTTGGACATATTGTACATATTCGTTGTATAGAGTTGGTAGACTGTGTCTCCATACCGCCATCACTACTTCTTACCTCTCCATTCATACAACCCGTGCTATTAACGTGCTCTCTATCCGTGCAGTTCTCCATCTCTCCTTTTCTTACAGGTTTTTAGCTCTACAACAAGAATGTGATGTGCCGTTTCAGGCGATATCTGGGTACATGCACACCATGTCAGCTATTTGGCCCAGAGTCTGACGGAGTCTCTAAGCGCCTCGAGCATCCTATCCTTTCTGTCAGCTGCTGTAGAAAATCAAAAGAGGAATCATGATGTGCCGCAGCATCCCGGCATGACAACTTTCTTTCCTCCCAATGAAGCCATGTTTACTGCATGCCCAATATCGAATTCAGTGGGGGGAGAGTTATGCATCTATGGGGAGTTTTGTATAGAGGACTATCAGGCAGAGTTTATCGAGTACGTTGAACAAGAATCAATCTTGTCCTTGCAGACCTCTATAGAGCACACTAGATCTTGGGACCATGAGGAAGCTGAAAGTAGTGGTGGAGAACTATCAACTGTTGAGACCTGTTTTCGCGTCGAAGCCTACTTCCCGGATGATTATCATGTACTCGAGAAAGACCCAGAGCCTTCCTCTGTAATCCCCTTACTACCTTACAAGGCTTCGCCATGCGAAACCTCGGGTGAAAGTGAAGTTCCAGATACTAGCATCCAGGAGACCCAGGAAGAAGTCCTTTCACTGGAAGATGCTCAGCTTAAAAAATATGTGTCAGGACCTCATGAAGTTGAGATGAAGGAGTTATCTCCGGGATTGAAGCATGAATATTTGGGGGAGAATTTGACGCTGCCAGTCATAGTGAACTCCTCGCTACCCGAGGACCAAATGACCAAACTACTTGACGTTCTAAAAATATTTAAGAATGTTTTCGGGTATGCAATCGAAGATTTGAAAGGAGTGAGCTTGGGGCTTTGCTCACATAGAATACTGCTTGAAGATGAGCAAGCCACTTCAATTGAGCCACAACGAAGATTGAATCCCATTATGATGGAAGTGGTTAAGAAAGAGATTGTTAGACTTCTCCATGCCGGGATCATATACCCTATTTCCGACAGTCGTTGGGTTAGCCCGATGCATGTTATACCCAAGAAGGGAGGAATGACGGTTATTCGTAACGAGAAAAAACGAGCTCATACCCACGAGGACCGTCACCGGGTATCGGATGTGCATCGATTACCGGAAATTGAACAAGGCCACAAGGAAAGATCACTATCATCTCCATTTTATTAATCAGATGCTTGAAATACTGGCCAAGCACAACTACTACTTCTTCATGGATGGATACTCTGGCTTTCTGCAAATTTCCATCCACAATGATGACCAGGAGAAGACAACTTTTACTTGTCCATTCGGGACGTATGCTTACAGGAGAATGCCGTTTGGGCTTTGCAACGCCCTGGCTACATTTCAAAAATTGATGTCCGCAATCTTCTCCGATTACTCCCAGGATATAATGGAGGTTTTCATGGACGATTTTTCCGTCTATGGAACGGAGTTCGACTCATGTCTCCGTAACCTGACTAAAGTCCTGGAAAGGTGTCAAGATAAAGAACTAGTTCTGAACTGGGAAAAATGCCATTTTATGGTCCAAGAAGGAGTCATATTGGGGCACGTTATTTCTTCAAGAGGGATCGAGGTAGACAAGGCAAAGGTAGATGTGATCGAAAAGCTTCCGCCTCCACTTAACCTTCGGGGAGTCCGTGGTTTCTTAGTGCACGCGAGATTCTACCGCCGGTTCATAAAGGACTTATCTAAAATTTCTAGGCCCTTGACTCAACTCCTCGTGAAGGATACGCCTTTCGTCTTTGACGACAAGTGTATGGAAGCTTTCCACCTTTTGAAGCAAGCCCTCATTTCCGCACATGTGATTCAGCTGCTCGACTGGAGTCTACCTTTCGAGTTAATGTGCGATGCTAGCGATTATGCAGTTGGGGCCGTCTTGGGGCAGAGGAAGGACAAAAATCTGCACGTTATATACTATACGAGCAAGACCCTCGATGTAGCCCAAATGAACTATACGACCACGGAGAAGGAATTGCTAGCCGTCATCCATGCCATGGACAAGTTCCGGCCGTATCTAGTTGGTGCCAAGGTAATCGTGCACACGGATCACGCAGCCCTCAAATACCTTTTGAGAAAGAAGGAGGCCAGCCGCGCCTCATAAGGTGCATTCTCCTCCTCCAGAAATTCGCCTTGGAGATCAAGGACAAAAAAGGGGCGGAGAATGTCGTTGCCAACCACCTGTCCAAGTTGCCTACTCTCGATCCGGATGCCACTCCTATTGACGACTCACTACCTGATGAGCATCTTTTCTCTGTCTCTTCTATTTGGACTCCATGGTATGCCGACATCACCAATTATCTAACATACGCCATCGTCCTCCACAATGTGAGCTATCAGCAGAAGAGGAAATCCTTTCACGAAGTCCGAAAATTTTATTGGGATGACCCTTATTTGTACAAGACCTGCAATGATGGGATGATACGAAGGTGCATTCCCGAAACAGAAGTGACCTCCATAATTTCTCATTGCCATGATCAACAGTGTGGAGGCCATGCGAGTGCTTATGAGACCACGGTGAAGATCCTCCAGAGTGGTTCTATTGGTCGACTCTTTTCAAGGACACCTACGCTTATGTCCAGGCTTGCGACAAGTGCCAAAGGACGGGAAACATCTCCAAGAGGAACGAAATACCGTAGCATTACATTTTGGAAGTCGAGATCTTTGATTTTTGGGGAGTCGACTTCATGGGGTCGTTTCCCTCGTCCTCTGGAAATCAATATATCTTGGTGGCCGTGGATTATGTGTCCAAGTAGGTAGAAGCGATAGCTAGCCCCACTAATGATTCCTAGGTGGTGGCCAAATTCTTTAAAAACAATATTTTCCCGAGATTCGGTGTGCTTCGAGTCTTAATCAGCCACGGAGGAAGCCACTTCATAGAAAAGAAATTCGAAGCTCTTTTGAAGAAGTACTGAGTGCAGCACCAAATCGGGCATGCCTATCACCCGCAGACAAGCGGCCAGGTGGAAGTTTCAAACAAAGAGATAAAGAGCATACTGGAGAAGACTGTGGCTAACTCTAGGAAGGATTGGTCATCAAAACTTTCAGACGCGCTCTGGGCCTACAGGATTGCATTCAAGACTCAGATCGGCACAACCCCTTACCGACTTGTCTACGAGAAGGCATGTCATCTACCTGTGGAATTAGAGCACAAGGCGTTTTGGGCCGTCAAGAATCTGAATTTCGATGCCAAGGATGTAGGAAGCCACCGACAGCTACAACCGAGTGAGCTTGATGAGATCCGGCTCAATTCCTACGAAAATGCCCGAATCTACAAAGAGAAGTTGAAGCGGTGGCACGACAAACACATTTTGAAGAAAGAATTCATGGAAGGAGATTTAGTTCTCCTATTCAATTCAAGACTGAGGCTCTTTCCCGGTAAGCTCAAGTCTAGGTGGTCAGGACCCTACCGAGTCACCAAGGTCTTCTAGCATGGAGCAATTGAGATAATGGGAAGAGAAGAACCGTTCAAAGTCAATGGGCAGCTTTTAAAACATTATGCGATCAGTGAACCCGCAATCTCTCTGGTCTGGATCTCAACGACGGATAGCTCATCCACAAATCCTCCGGATCCGAATTGATCATGAAGTGAGGAGTCGAGCTACCAACTATAACCAAGCGTTTCATAGGAGGCAACCCATGTTCTAAACTTATACCTTTTCTCTGTTAGGATTAGTCTACCATTTTTAGTAAATAAATACAGCATGTGAACTTTTGTTGGGGGACTTAGATGATTTTTGTATTTGTGCAGGAAATTGCCCCCACCCGATCGGTTCATGTATCAACCGATCGGGTGGCCAATATCAGAAGACGGTCCGTATCAGAACATCGGCCAACCGATCGGGTGGCATATGCGACTGACCGGGTGGCAGATCGGGTGACAATAGCAGAGCTCTCGGGAAATTTTGGAGTTAAATAAACCGATCTGGTGAGAAGAAGCTGTGATCAAGTCATTGTCCGGGTGAACATGACAGTGCTCTCGGGAAATTTGTGAAGCGGTTAACTGATCGGGTGAAAACTCACCTGATCGGGTGACCTGTAGCTGCTGATCTGCAAGAATTTCTTTGAAAATGACCCACCTGATCGGGTGAACCCTCACTCGATCGGTTCACCTACCCATTTATATATACTACCCCCACTCGACCTCATTAACTCGATTTCCTAATTTTCATTTCGCATGGTCCCTCTCTTTTTCTTCCAAATTGATCCCCTCCATCACTCCCTACACCCCTAAAATCACACCCTCAGTTATTCCCATACTTCCCCACCATCAAAAACCTCCCATCGACCACATTCAACTGCAAATCACCCAAACCCAAAACCTAACCCCTAATTTTGAAATTTCTGATCTTGTTGGATTAGCGTGCGACGGCTCCACAAATCACTCCATCGTATAGCAGGGGATCTAGTATGGAATATCTAGCTTGGTGTGGCATCACTACTTGGTAAACTCTTTCCAAGTCTTATACTTCCTCACTTATGTGCAATGTTTTGATTTTTTGTCTACTTCCAACACATGCTTTATCATAATTATAAACACAATCCTCCACTTAATTGTACTTCCCCTACGTCATTAACATGTCTGGAAAGGGAAAAGAGCCAGCATCTTCATCACGCAGACATAATCTACATGGCCCTTTTCCCCTTCTTTCCTTGGCATCAATCATTCTTCTGAAGAACAATCTGAACGTTTGCACGCCCTTCTTCATCGCCCCATGTGACCTAACCTCTTTGCTGATCGCCACACGCTCGAATCTCTCGGACTTTTGAGGGGCACAGCCAAACTTTTCGATTGCATTAGGTGCGATTTCCTTCTGCGTGCCCATGCCCACATGCACCGAAATCTCACACTCGAGTTCCTCAGTTCTCTTGAAGTGTTCGATTGGGGTTTCATTTTCCGCACTTTCAATGCCAATTTTTCTATGAATTTTGCCGAGCTTAACAATTTGTTGAATTTCCCTCACCCCGATCATTATGTTGAATGTTCAACTCATGATCGGTCTGATATCTATTCTTACTTCGGGACGATGGTGTTTGGCCACGGTTCATCCGGTATACCACCTTTCCATTGGGGGCACTTGCCTCCTACATCATACATCCATGTTATCGCTTCGCCTATTGCCTCCTTGCCAACACCATCTTTTCCCGCGTAGATGTTTCCACGATGTCTAGGAATGAGCTTTTCTTTCTTTATGCCATGTCCCACGACAGGATCCATGGACATGTCCCATTGCCCATAAACACCGCCCATTGGATCATCCACGAGATTTTATCTGTTAACCGCGCAACTTCTGGATCTATCTGATGTGGTGGGATGATCACTCTAATTGTCAGTTGTGTTTTGAGGCTGCCGCCCGGCCTCCCAATTCTGTCGGGTCGAACTCGTATCGATCGTGACTGCTTGATCGATATCGGTATGCTCACTCCTTTCGGTTGTGAACGTGCAGCCTACCTTTATAGTCCTGACAATACTCCTTTTGCCATCCTCCCACCATCATCTTCTGAGCGAATCCCCATTCGCATTTCTCATTTACCATCGGAGTTCTATCCGGATCCTTGGTATTCCCAACTAGTACATATTCTACCTTTGGAACCTCCCGATTGGCACCCGTGTGTCGGTTCACCCGGTGCCATCATTATCCACCACGATCCACCAATAAATTTCGATCCACCAGTGATCCAGCCCATTGCCCCTCCTTCTCCTGTCGGCACACCCTCTCCTTCGTCCTCACAAGATTCTTTCGTCCACTATTCTCCACCCCCTCACCATCTCCCTACAATTCCTCCGCCAGCAGCTCAGATTGACTTCCCCCTCGCCATTTATTTCTGCATAACCTTGATCATATCATATTGCTAGCATTGTCATGATCAGCTTGGGAGAAATCTGTTTTTGTGCATGTTTTTTGTGTGATGACGTTGTTGTGTGCCTATTCATATGTATTCTTTGGATGTGTTCTTATTTTTTCTTTTATCGGTTTATTTTCTTTATTTTATTTGTGAGTTTTACATGTTTTACATTTTTTGTGTCGTTGCATACTTCCCCCCATTTTCTTTGCCATCCCGTATTTACTACTATTGCATTGAGGGCAATGCAAGCTTCAGCTTGGGGGAGTCGCACTTTGTGCGTCAGTTGTGTCTTCTTCACCATTTTTTGAGTCGTTTTCGTCGTGTTTTTCTTTTTCTTCTCATCTTTTGTTCTCCCTCTCCTAGAGATGACCCCATATGATGAACTGCCACGGAACTACGCACACACTTAGCTTAGTTACAATAATCACTTTCACTAACCCTAGGAAGCCAAGTCCTATTGCATTTCATGCTTTGTGGGTTCACTTTGCTTTTGTGTGAGTTGTTTGTCGTGACTAGCTAGTGGTGTGCTTCTACGTTGTGATTTCGTTTTATATACATGTCCTTGGTTGACCCCTAGATTATCATGCGTCGATTTCGAATACGCGGTATTTTGCTTCCACTGTCTGCTTCTCTATGCATGAATATATATGTTTCAATTCGCATATGTCGGGACTCCACAAATAAGGACTAGGACAACTCATTTAGCTTATGCTCTGATCTGCGAGAAATAATTCTCTTTTGTCCAAGTGTCTAGAATTCGATTTCTTTTTTGTTTTACTTGGTTCAAATCCCCTCGTCGTGTACCGTTCTCCCACTTGGGAGAGTACACAAATATATAGCCCAAAATCCAAAAATCCAAAAAAAAAGAGAGAAGAAAAATTCAAAAAAAGAGAAAAGAAAAGAAAAAGGAAATATATATATGTATATGTATACCCAAAAATAAAAAAAAACAAATACCCAAAACCCAAAAAAATTCCCGTGTGAATATTATTCCTATCCACCGTGAATAAAGGGAAGGCGAGAATTTGCACCGAGTGTTCTACTCCACACCTTCTCGATCTCCTTCGTTTTCGAACACACTTGGCATAGGAACTTTCTAGCGATTATCTAGGCAATAGTGTGGTGATCTCCTAGTCCCTAGCTGTGGAGTCCACGACGCATGATATGCTTCAATTCTTATACTGTTCTCATGCATGCTTGAGCTACTATTCACCTCTAATTCGAATTGAATCGATATTTGGGTCGTTCCTTGGGTATGTGTATATGGAGCTATATTGCACAATTTAGATAGTGACACCGTCTGCTAGCTCACGACCTCACTCACTCGCGCTTCACCGCGTGGACCCACGACACTTGTATGGACTCATATTCCTGGGTTTAGTGATGCGTTTATCGTATGCTTTCTTAGTGTGGTGAGTTTGTTTTCGTTGGCTCTGACGGGGGATCTAGATTTTGCTTTCTTTTTCTGCTTCTTCCTTTCTATTTTCCCTTCGAGCTCCTACTCTCACTCGTCTTCCTTGAGGACGAGGAAGGGTTCAGCTTGGGGGATTTTGACATGCATTTATATTTTATATATTCACGCACGTCTTCTTCATGATTTTTTGTTGTTTTCCGTTGTTTCATATCCACTCTTTTGTGTTTTTTTTGTATCTTTTCACTTTCTCCGTGTTTTTATGCAAATGCAGGAGATTGCCAGCGTTGGGGATGTATAAAGCAGATATCACGAGTCCCCGGAGCAACGGGATGTGTCACGCGCGATCCCGAGGGCCAAACGTCGAAGAATACCATATTTTAGCCTTCAACCGATCGGGTGGACAGACCCACTCGATCGGGTCGTGCACGCGTATCCGAACCGGACAGAAGCAGAAGTGAAGAAGAGATTCACCCGATCGATTCGGAGATCGGGTGAACCCGTCGGTGTTCTCTGTTTTTTGGAGCTGAATTCCAACCGATAAGGTGAGAACTCACCCGATCGGTTCATCTGTAGCCGAATTTCCCATCTAATGACCCGATTACTCACCCGATCGCTTCAACCGATTGGGTGATGTATCTAAAGAACTGAAAGCCAAGTCGACCGTCGGCTCACCCGATCGGGTGATGCTTCACCCGATCGGGTGGTCGTGTTTTCTATATATACTGACCTAGGTTTTTCCCAAAACGGAGCCCCATTGTATTTTCTGTCTTTTTGGGATTTTTAACGGCTCCGAATTTATTTTGTCTTGTAAGTTTTCTGATAGTTCTGAAACTTTAATATTGTATTAATACCATTGTTAGCTTCTCTTTTCTATTGCCTGATCTTGATTTCAATGGTTGAATTTCGTTGTGTTGCTCTTTTTACCATGATTTGTGAGTAGTTCCCCAATCTAGGGCATTGGTGGAAGCCCCTTCGCGGGTTCTCCCTAGAACGACCATATGATTAGGGTTTCGATATGATCTAGGAATTTAAATGGGTATGCGAGGCGTTTTATTGTTATTGGCAGGAGAAAGACCACCTCTGACCATCGGGCCAAAGGGAAATAAAACTGGCGTTTGATCCCCTAGCCACAGCTCACACCCCTGGCGTAGACATTGAATCCTACCACGTGGGAACGACAGGATGAAATGTTGGGAGTAATCGTTGCGAGCTTAGTGCTCCCGGAGTCGGTCGGTGTTAATGGACATGGGAATGCCCACCGTCCGAACCCGGTTAGACCCAGTGTATCATATTGGGCATCGACCAGAATATCAGGCCCATGGGACGCTGGGTATCACTTTTAGAGGCAACGTCTCACCACTAAACCCTAAAATCCGATCGTATTCCTATCCGTTGGTCATAATAGAGAGGGCACATGATAGGGTGGAAACAAAGTCCTAGGTTCCCTTTTGATATCTTACGTCCTTCGTATTTCTATTTCGTGTCAACCTACCGATTGATCGGGCTAGCTCACCCACCGGGTGAACCGGTTCCTTCTTGACAACAAGCACAACACACGCCTCCCTGAGTTCGTCCCCCAAGACACACTACAACACCGTGAGCTTGCGGTTACAAATATTTAAATCTGGTATCCTCGATCCCACTGCATATATTGCTAAATCTAGGGGACGTCAGTTCTCCCATTTGGGGGAGTGCACACTTTTCATTATTCCACTTAAAAAGAGAGAGAGAAATTCAAAAAGGAGAAAAAAGAGAAAAGAAGGAAAAAAATATGTATAGAAAAAAATCCAAAAATATACCAATTCCAAAACCCAAAAAATTTCCATGATGTAAATATTACTCCTATCGCCACGAATAAAGAAAAGGCGAGAATTTGCACCGAGTGCTCTCCTCCATACCTTCTCAAACCCATTCGATTTCGAACACACTTGGCATAGGAATTTTCTAGCGATCATTCCGGCATTTGTGCGGCGATTTTCTAGTTCCTAGCAGTAGAGTCTCCGACATGTGATATGTTTTCTATTCTTACTCTATTCTCATGCATGCTTGAACTGTTATTCACCGCTAATTCGAATTGATTCGATATTTGGGTCATTCCATGGGTATGAGTATATGGAGCTTTATTGCATAATTTAGATGGTTACACCGTCTGCTAGCTCACGACCTCCTCACCCGCGCTTCACCGCATGGACCCATGACACTTGTATGGACTCATATTCCTGGGTTTAGTGATGTGCTTATCGCAAGCTTGCTTAGTGTGGCATATTTGATTTTGTTGGCTTTGACGGGTGATCTAGGATTTCACTTTCTTTTTCTGTTTCTTCCCTTCTATTTTTCCATCCGAGCTCCTACTCTCACTCGTCTTCCTCGAGGATGAGGAAGAGTTCAGCTTGGGGGATTTTGACGTGCGTTTATATTTTATATATTCATACACGCCTTTTCCATGATTTCTCGTCATTTTTCATTGTTTCGTATCTATTCTTTTGTGATTTTTAGTTTTTTTTCACTTTCTTTGTGTTTGTGTGCTATTGCAGGAGATTGCCAACTTAGGAGACATATAAAGCACATATCATGAGTCTTTGGACTAACAGGAGGTGCCACACGAGATCCTGAGGGCCAAACGACAAAGTATATCATGTATCAGCCCTCAACCGATCGGGTGGACAGACCCACCCGATCGGTTCATGCACCGTATCAGACCCGATCAGAAGCTGCAATGAGGAAGAATCCCAACCGATCGGTTCTGTGATTGGTTGGTCACCACAGTCTTCTCTGTTTTGTGAGCTGAACTCCACCCGATCGGTTTACTTGTCAACCGATCGGGTCACCTGTAGCTATTCATCCCAGCTCGAGAGATCAACGACTTCACCCGATCGGTTTAGTGATCGGGTGAAGTACTTCTGAAGCTAAAGACCAAGTCACACGGTCGTCTCAACCGATCGGTTGGACGTTAATTTTTGTCTTCTTGTGGGAATATTCCCTGGCATCTTGCCAAAATGTATATATAGCCCTAGGCTGGGAAAAACGAGAATCCCCTTTTCTTAAGCATTTTTAGGGATTTTGGCTGCTGTTAATTAAACTTGCTTTGTAAGTTTCTTGATCATTTTGATACTTTAATATTGCGTTAATACTATTGTTTGCTTCTCTAATCTATTGCTTTATCTTGATTTCGATGGCTGAAATTTGTGTTATTAAATCTCTTGCAATGTTTAGTGAGTAGTTTCCTAATCTGGGACATTGGTGGAAGCCCCTTCGTGGGTTCTCCCTAGAACGACCATAAGATTAGGGTTTCGATGGGATATAGGGATTTAGATGGTTACACGGGGCGTTTTATTGTCATTGGCGGGAGAAAGACCGCCTCTGACCGTCGGGCCAAGGGGAAATAAAAAGGGGAGTTTGATCCCCTAACCACAGCTCACACCCCTAGCGTAGGCATTGATTCCTCGCGTATGGGAACGGCTTGGATGAAATGTCGGGAACACTCGTTGCGAGCTTAGTGCTCCCGGAGTCGGTCGGTGTTGGACATGGGAATGCCCACCGTCCGAACCTGGGTAGACCTAGTGGATCATCTTGG
>JAULAV010009642.1:0-12660 GCA_030789695.1 Scilla litardierei
ACAAAATTAGGCTACAAAAATCATATATTGTAAAAGAAAATCCATATCTTCCAGAAAATGTAGAAAATAATTTCGAGCTCAGAAAAATCTGCAAAAATGTCTGTTGGAATCAGGAGATCACCATCGTCAACTGGAAAATATGAGAAGACAAAATTTGGCTAAAATATCGTATTTTTTAATAAAACGATCCATATCTTCCAAAAATCATATCATTTAATAAAAAGATCGTCATCTTCAACTGTCATCTTCAACTGGAATATAAGAGAAGACAAATTTAGGATAGAAAAATTATAACAATTAATAAAAAGATCAATATCTTTCACAAAATGTATAAAATAACACCAAACTCAGAAAATGATATATAAAAATATTTTAAGTTGAAGATGGCGATAACTCGGTTACCACAGACATTTTTATAGATGAAGATGGCGATTTTCCTGTTTCGAATGTTTTCTTCTCTTATCTTTCAGTTGAAGATGGCGATTTCCCGGTTCCAACGGACATTTTTTGGCCTAATTTTTTCTTATACGATATCATTTAAAAAAAGTTCCGTGTATTCCAGAAAATAAGGAAAATATCCTCAGAAATATCCCCAAAAATGTCTGTTGGAACCGGGAGATTGCTAACTTCAACTGGAAATTAAGAGAAGACAAAATTAGGCCAAAAGATCATATCATTTAATATAACGTTCCATATCTTCCAAAAATGTGGAAAATAGCCCGAAGCTCAGAAAAATTTGCAAAAATTTCCTTTGGGACCGAGAGAATGCCATCTTAAATTGAAATATAAGAGGAGACAAAATCAGGCCAAAAATAATATCATTCAAAATACTGATCGCCATCTTCAACTTAAAAATAATAGAAGACAAACTTAAGCTTAAAAATCATATAAGTTAATAAAAAGATACATATCTTCCATAAAATAAAGAAAATAGCCCAGAGATCAGAAAATCCAAGAAAAAATGTCAGTTGGATCAGGGAGATCGCCTTGTTCAAGTAAAAATAAGAGAAGACAAAATTTGGCAATAGAAACAATATCATTTAATATAATGATTCTTATTTTCCATAAAATGTAGAAAATATCCTTGAGCTCAGAAAAATCCGTAAAAATATCCATCAGAACATGGAGATCGCCAAATTTAACAAAAAAAGAGAAAACAAAATTAGGACAAAAATCATATCATTTAATAAAACGATCGATTGCTTCCAGATAATACAGAAAATAGGCCATATCTCAGAAAAATCTGCAAAAATATCTATTCGTTTCGAGAAATCGCCATCATTTGCGAAAAAAAATAAGAGAAGACAAAATTTGGTCAAAAAATCTTATCACTTAATACAACGATCGATATCTTCCAGAAAATTCAGAAAATAGCCTCGAGTTTAAAAAAATCGACAAAAATATCTGTTGGAACTGGGAGACGACCATCTTCAAGTGAAAATTAAGAGATGATAAACGTAGGCTATAAAATCATATCCACTACTAAAAAATGGCTTTTATCAACGTTTTTATGCCAATGTTTTACAGAAACGTTGGCAAATGTCTATTAGTATTTCGACATTTTCCGCGTTTATAAGAACGCCAGCAAATGCTAGACTTTTACCAGCGTGTATAAGAACGTTGGTAAATGCTGGGCTTTTCCAATGCTTTTCGAAAAACGCAGGCAAATACTGGACTTTTCCTGACGCTTTATTTAAAACGTTGGCAAATGCTGGACGTTTCCCGATGTTTTTTAAAACATTGGGAAATGCTAGAATTTTGCCATTGCTTTCTGAAAAACGTCGACAAATGCTGGAATTTTCCCAAAGCTTTTTTAAAATGTTGGGAAATGCTGGACTTTTGTCGACGCTCTCCGAAAAATGTTGAAAAATGCGGGACTTTTCTCGACGCTTTTTTGGGCATTTCCCAACGTTTCAAGAAAACATTTTGAATGACAAACTTGTTATTTTTTTAAAATAAGGGTGCGAACCGAGCAAAAAGGCCTTTTTGCGTAGCAATTCCTAAAAAATATGACGTGGGCAGCAACACTCCTTTTATAAACAATAAATTTATAAAAGGCCTTGGGCCTTCCATAAAACTCGGCCTTCTCCTCTGTAGTCTGAAAGCGACCGTGCCCAAACTTGGAAGATGTGTCTACAAACTTGAGCTTGATCTCCTCCATTGCGAAACGGGAAGTTTGCTTCTGCAATGACTGCCTCAAAGTGACCACCCTATTCTTCGGACCAACACAGCAACCCTTGATCAGGACAAAATCATCCTTCACCACACCATAATATGGGAAGCCTCCCATTGGGGTTATATCCTTCTCCGTCCTGCACATTGGGTAAAGCAGTCTCCCTAATATCAACCACTCAGATAACACAACATTTTTTTTGTGGGGCGTGGGGGGGTGTGTATGGGGGGTAATAAGCAAGCAGAGTACTAGTCTAGAATTGACGTAACTAACATAGCAAAATTATTGAAGAGGAACCCATGAAAATTAGGTGTAACAACAAACCCATTATAGAATATGAACACTGGTGAGTGAACAATATGTGTAGTTGTCTACCATTGACCAAGGGAACATTCAGACCAAAGAAACGAAGACGGTCCAATCGGGACCAACCAAATGCCTTTAGGAAAAAGAGTTACTGAAACCAAATATGATGATCATATGTATACATTTTATATTTCTGAACATTGCAGTGGAAAAATAATAATGTGCATTGTAACACTCCTTTTATAAACAATAAATTTATCAGAATAGGTAAATACCCATCAAACGTTAGCCGCAAGCAGCATGGATCGCTATCGACGTGCTCATCCTAAACGTTAGATCCTCTGCCAACGAACACGAAATCCAACGATTGTCATTTTATCCCGTTGGATAACCCAAAAATTTCATACCGCCCACATCGTTATATAAGCTCCCGTCCCATTCAACCGCTTCCATCACTTATAAATTTACCAATTACCTCTCGTTTCTTAATCGCCCAGAGCCAAACCCTAAAAAGCCTCGCAAGCAGCTGGCGACGAAGGCCGCTCGCAAGGCCACTTGCAATCCCAATAATAGTATAACCCAAGCCCTAAAAAATTCTCAAGAGAAAGACAATGGCATTCGTCTGCTCAAAGGCCCTCCTCCTCAGATCCCTCATGGCGCTCATCGCAGTAATCTCCCTCACCGCCGCCGCCGCCGCTGCCGAGGCTCCCGCTCCCAGTCCCACCTCTACCTTCGTCGTCGGCACATCTACTCCCGTCGGCGTCGCTTTGATATGCTCATCCATCATCGTCTTGATCGGATCTCTCCGCCACTGAAGCGATTGCTTATTTTTCATATTCAGTTCTTATGTTTCTTGGCTGCTGCTTGTCCGTTTGTTGTTGACATTTGTTCTTTCATTTCATTTTTGAGGTCATTGTTTGTCTTCGTCGATCTGTGATGTAACATTGGCTACTTGTTGTTTATACTATTATTGGGATTGGTATTCTTCTTTGTATGTTAATTAGGTTCAATTTTTTTGTTTTATTTTATTTTCGGTGTCAATGATCATATTGTTGATTTATTTTTGGTCTGGTGACTTTTAAAACTCCAAATCAAGTAAAATTGGCCAAATTAAATTATAGTTGCATTGGGATCTTTCAAATCTTTTGAAATTAAGCCTCGGACAAACCAAGTCTATAATTAGATTTTTACAAACTCTGCATTGGTTAATTCTTTTTATAAATTCTCTTTATAACTTCTAACCCTAATTCTTGGGCATTTTCCAACGTTTCAAGAAAACGCCGGCAATGTCTTGGGCATTTCCCAACGTTCCAAGAAAATGTAGGGGAATGCTTGGGCATTTCCCAACGTTCCAAGCAAACGTCGGGGAATGCCTTGGGCATTTCCCAACGTTTCAAGCAAACGATGGGAAATGTTTTGGCATTTCCAAACGTTTCAAGAAAACGCTGGCAAAAGTGGGCATTTCCCAACGTTTCACCAAAACGTTGGGAAAACTTTTAGCAACGCCCATTTTTCCCAACGTCTTTGCAGTGTTTCATAAAATGTCGGGAAAACATTTGCCAGCGCTTCAAAAACGTTGGGAAATGTTTAAAAAAATGCTGGCAAAAATCCTTTTTTAGTAGTGATCTTTTAATAAAAATATCGGCATTAAAACGCAGAAAAAAGCCTCATGGTCAGAAAAATCCGAAAAAATTTCCGTTGAAACCAGGAGATCACCATCTTCAATTGAAAAATAAGGAAAGACAAATTTAGGATAGAAAAATCATTTCATTTAATAAAAATATCTATATCTTACAGAAAATGTAGAAACTAGTCCCGATCTCTGGAATATCGGTAAAAATGTTCGTTGGAACCGGGATATTGCCATCTTCAAGTGAAAAATAAGAGAAGATGAAATTAGCCTACATAAATCGTTTAACGTAATAAAAAGATCCATATCTTCGAGGAAATGTAGAAAATAGTCCCGAACACAAAAAATCCACAAAAATGTCCGTTAGAACCGGGAGATCGCTATCATCAACTGGAAAAATAAGAGAAAATAAAATTAAGCCAAAATATCATATCATTTAATAAAAGGATCCATGTCTTCAAAAGTGTGGAAAATTGACCGGAACTCAGAAAAATCTGCAAAAATTTCCATTGGAACCGGGTTCAGAAAATGATATATAAAAAGATCTATATCTTTCATAAAATGTAGAAATAGCACCAAGTCCAGAAAATGATATATAAAAATCTTTTCAGTTGAAGATGGCGATATCCTGGTTTCAATGTACATTTTTATAAATGAAGATGGTTATTTCACGATTCCAAATTTTGTCTATACTTATATTTCAGTTGAAGATGGCGATTTTCCAGTTCCAACAAACATTTTTGGCCTAATTTTGTCTTCTCCGATATCATTTAATAAAACGAGCCATAACTTCCAAAAATGTGGAAAATAGCCCGGAGCTCAGAAATATCCGCAAAAATGTCTGTTGGAATAGGGAGATCACCAACTTCAACTGGAAAATAAGAGAGGACAAAATTAGGCCAAAAAAATCATATCATTTAATAAAACGATCCATATCTTTCAGAAAATGAGGAAAATATCCCGAAGCTCAGAAAAATAGGTAAAATGCCTTTTGGGACCAAGAGAATGCCATCTTCAATTAAAATATAAGAGAATACAAAATTAGGCCAAAAATCATATCATTCAATATAAAGATCATCATCTTTAACTGGAAAATAAGAGAAGACAAACTTTGGTTATAAAAATCATATCATTTAATAAAAAGATCCTTATCTTCCGTAAAATGTAGAAAATACACCGAAGCTCAGAAAAATCTGCAAAAAAGAAGACTTAGAAAGAACAAAGAAGTTTGGATCCGAAAAAGTAAGCTTAGGCAGTTCCTTCACGGAACACAACAGAATAAATAGGAATTTGTTTCATTTCAAATACTTCTTCTTATCGATGAGAAAACTAACATAAGACAAACTTAAGCTATAAAAATCATATCATTTAATAAAAAGTTCCATATCTTCCATAAAATAAAGAAAATTGCACAGAGATCAGTAAATCCGAAAAAAATGTCAGTTGGTTCTGGGAGATCGCCATGTTCAACTTAAAAATAAGAGAAGACAAAATTTGGCAATAGAAAACATATCATTTAATATAAAGATTCTTATTTTCCATAAAATATAGAAAATATTCACGAGCTCAGAAAAATCCGCAAAAATATCTGTCAGAATTGGGAGACCGCCAAATTTAACGAAAAAGAGAAAACAAAATTAGGCCAAAAATCAAATCACTTAATAAAACAATCGATATCTTACAGATAATACAGAAAATAGGCCATATCTCAGAAAAATCCGCAAAAATATCTGTTTGTTCCGGGAAATCGCCATCATTAGCAAAAATATAAGAGAAGACAAAATTTGGCCAAAAATTATATCATTTAATAAAACGATCGTTATCTTCCAGAAAATATAGAAAATAGCCCCGAGTTCTAAAAAATCTGCAAAAATGTTCGTCGGAACTGGGAGACCGCCATCTTCAACTAAAAATTAAGAGACGATAAACGTAGGTTATAAAATCATATCATATAATAAAAATATCCATATCGACAATAAAACGCAGAAAATTACCTCAAGGTCAGAAAAAATTCGAAAAAATTTACGTTGGAACCGGGAGATCGCCAACTTCAATTGAAAAATAAGGAAAGACAAATTTAGGATAGAAAAATCATATCATTTATTAAAAAGATCTATATCTTACAGAAAATTTAGAAACTAGTCCCGAGCTCAGGAATAACGACAAAAATGTCCGTTGGAACCGGGACATTGCCATATACAACTGAAAAATAAGAGAAGACAAAATTAGCCGACAAAAACCATATAACGTAATAAAAAGATACATATTTTCGAGGAAATGTAGAACATAGTCTCGAGCACAGAAAAATCCGCAAAAATGTCAGTTAGAACCGGGAAATAGCCATCTTCAACTGGAAAATAAGAGAAGAAAAAATTAGGCCAAAATATCCTATCATTTAATAAAACGATCAATGTCTTCCAAAATTGTGGAAAATAGGCTGGAACTCAGAAAAATCCAAAAAATTTTCCTTTGGAACAGAGAGATCGCCATCTTCAATTGGAAAATAGCCATATCTTTTAATAAAAATCAGATTATTTAATAAAAATAGCCATATCTTTCATAAAATATAGAATATAGTTCGGAGCTCAGAAAAATCCGTAAAAATGTCCGTTGGAACAAGAGATCGCCATCTTCAACCAGAAAATAGAGAAGTCAAGATTATGCTAAAACATCGTTTCATTTAAGAAAAAAATCCATATCTTACAGAAAATGAAGATTATAGTTTCAAAATAAGAAGAGTCTACAAAAAATGTACGTTAATCCCGGTAGTTTACCATCTTCAACAACAAAATAAGAGAAGAAAAATGTAGGCTATAAAAATCATCTCATTTAATAAAAGATACATATATTCCATAAAATGTTGAAACTAGCACCGAGTGAAGAAAAATAAATATCAGTTGGGACCGGGAGATCACCATCTTCAACTGAAAAATAAGAGAATGCAAAATTAGGCCAAAAATCATAGCATTTAATAAAAAGATCTATATCCTCCAGAAAATTTAGAAAATAGCCCCAAGATCCAAAAACTGCAAAAATGTCCGTTGGAACCAGAAGATCGCAATCTTCAACTGAAAAATAAGAGAAGACAAAATTAGGCCAAAAATCATATCATTTTATAAAAAGATCCTTAACTTCTCGAAAGTTTAGAAAATTAGCCCCTTGCTCAAAAAATATGCAATTAAAACCGTTGGAACCTGGAGATCACCATCTTCAACTAAAAAAATAAGAGAAGAAAAGATCCATAAATTTACGAAAATTTAGAAAATAGCCCGGAGCCCAGAAAAATCTGCAAAAATGTTCATTAGAACCGGGATATCGCCATCTTCAACTGAAAAGTAAGAGAAGAAAAAAGTAGGCCAAAAATTCATATCATATAAATTTAAAGATTCTTATCTTCCCAGAAGTGTAGAAAATAGCACCGAGCTCAGAAGATCCCACAAAAATGTCTGTTGGAACCGGGAGATTGCCATCTTCAAATGGAAAATAAGAGAAGACAAAATTAGGCCAAAATATCATGTCATTTAATAAAATGATCCATTTCTTCCAAAAATGTGGAAAATAGGCCGGAGCTCAGAAAAATATGCAAGAATGTCCGTTGGAACCGGGGGTGCATCTTCAACTGGAATATAAGAGAAGACAAAATTAGGCTAAAAATATTATCATTTAATAAAAAGATCGCCATCTTCAACTGTAAAATAACAGAAGACAAATTTTGGCTAGAAAAATCTTATTAATTAATAAAAAGATTCATATCTTTCTTAAAATGTAGAAAATAGCACCAAGCTCAGAAAATGATATATAAAAATCTTTTCAGTTGAAGATGGCGATATCCCGGTTACAACGAACATTTTTATAGATGAATATGACAATTTCCCGGTTCCGAATTTTGTCTTCTCTTATATTTCAGTTTAAGATGGCAATTTCCTGGTTGCAACGGACATTTTTTGGCCTAGTCTTCATCAACTTAAAATAATAGAAGACAAACTTAAGCTATAAAAATCATATTATTTAGTAAAAAGATCCATATCTTCCATAAAATAAAGAAAATAGTACAGAGCTCAGAAAAACTGCAAAAATTTACGTTAGAACCAGGAGATCGCTAAGTTCAATTGAAAAATAAGAGAAGCCAAAATTAGGCAATCAAAATCATGTCATTTAATATAAAGATTCTTATTTTCCATAAAATGTAGAAAATATCACAGAGCTAAGAAAAATTCGCAAAATATCCGTCGAAACCGAGAGAGGGCCAAATTTAATGAAAAACAGAGATGAAAAAATTAGGCCAAAATATCATTTCATTTAATAAAATGATCGATATCTTCCAGCTAATACAGAAAATAGTTTAGAGCACATAAAAATCCTCAAAAATATTTGTGTGAACCGGGGATCGCCATCATCAACAAATAATCTAAGAGAAGACAAAAATCGACAAAAAATCATAACATTTAATAAAATGATCGTTATCTTACAGAAAATATAGAAAATAACCCCGAGGTAAGAAAAATCATATCATTTAATAAAAAATCATATCCACAAAAATTTCTGTTGGAACTGAGAAACTGGCATCGTCAAGTGAAAAATAAAAGAAGACAAATGTATGCTATAAAAATCATATCATTTAATAAAAAGATCCATAGCGACAATAAAATGTTGAAAATAGCATTTAGTTCAAAAAAATCCGCTAATAATTCTGTTTGAACCGGGAGATCGCCATCATCAAATGAAAAATAAGAGAAGACAAAATTAGGCTAGAAAAACTATATCATTTAATAAAAAGATCTATATCCTGCAGAAAATCAAAATTATCAGCTAAAATGTCCGTTGGAACCGGGATATCCCCATCTTCAACTGAAAAATAAGAGAAGACAAAATTAGGCTACAAAAATCATATAATGTAATAAAAAGATCCATATCTACCAGAAAATGTAGAAAATAATCACGAGCTCAGAAAAATCAGCAAAAATGTCTGTTGGAACTGTGTGATCGTAATCTTGAATAGGAAAATAAGAGGAGGCAGAATCAGGCCAAAATATCATTTCATTTAATAAAACGATCCATATCTTTGAAAAATAAGGAAAATAGGTCTTAGCTCAGAAAATTCCGCAAAAATGTCCGTTGGAACCTGGTGATCGCCATCTTCAACTGGAATATAAAAGAAGACAAAATTAGGCCAAAAATCATATCATTTAATAAAAATATCTTCATCTTCAACTAAAAAAAGAGTAGACAAATTTAGGATAGAAAAAATCATAACAATTAATAAAAAGATCCATATCTTTCATAAAATGTATAAAATAGCACCAAGATCAGAAAATGATATATAAAAATCTTTTCAGTTGAAGATGTCAATATCCTGGTTACAACGAACATTTTTATAGATGAAGATGGTGATTTCTCGGTTCCGAATTTTGTCTTCTCTTATCTTTCAATTGAAGATGGCGATTTCCCAGTTCCAACAGACATTTTTCGGCCTAATTTTGTCTTCTTTGATATTATTTAATAAACCGATCCAAATATTTCAGAAAAATGGAAAATATCCCGGTGCTCAGAAATATCCAAAAAATGTCTGTTGGAACTGGGAGATCGCCAACTTCAACTGGAAATTAAGAAAGACAAAATTAGGCCAAAAATCATATCATTTAATTGAACGTTCCATATCTTCCAGAAACTGTGGAAAATAGCCCGGAGCTCAGAAAAATCTGCAAAAATTTTCTTTTGGACCAAGTGAAAGCCATCTTTAACTAAAATATAAGAGGATACAAAATTGGGCCAAAAAATCATATCATTCAATAAAAAGATCGCCATCTTAAACTGGAAAATAAGAAGAAACAAACTTAGGTTATAAAATTATATCAACAGATCTATATCTTCCATAAAATAAAGAAAATATGTCGAAGCTCAGAAAATCTGCAAAAATGTTCGTTAGAAACGGGGGATAGCTATGTTCAACCAAAAAAATAACTTAAAATAAGAGAAGACAAAATTAGGCAATAAAAATCATATCATTTAATATAAAGATTCTTCTTTTCCATAAAATGTACAAAATATCCCCGAGAAAAGAAAAATCCACAAAAATATCCACGAGCTCAGATAAAATCCGCAAAAATATCCATCAGAACCGGGGAGCGCAAAATTTAAAGAAAAACAAAAAAGGCAAAATTAGGCTAAAATATCATATCATTTATAAAACAATTGATATCTTCCAGATAATACAAAATATAGCCCATAGCTCAGAAAAATCCTCAAAAATTTCCATGGGAATCGTGACATCGCCATCATCAACAAAAAATCTAAGAGAAGACAAAATTAGACAAAAAAATCATAGCATTTAATAGAACGATCGTTATCTTCCGGAAAATACAGAAAATAGCCCTGACTTCCGAAAAATCCGCAAAAATTTCTGTTGGAACAGGGAAACCGCCATTTTCAAGTGAAAGTTAAGAGAAGACAAGCGTATGCTGTAAAAAATATATCATTTAATTAAAAAATCATTATATACAATAAAATGTAAAAATAGCCTCGAGTTCAGAAAACTCTGCAAAAATTTTCGTTGGAACTGGGCGATCGCCATCATCAATTGAAAAAGAAGAGAAGACAAAATTAGGCTAGAAAAATCATATCATTTAATAAAAAGATCCATATCTTACAGAAAATTTAGAAAATAGTCCCTATCTCATAAATATCGGCCAAAATGTCCGTTGGAACCAGGATATCGTGATCTTCGATTGAGAAATAAGCGAAGACAAAATTAGGCTACAAAAATCATATACTGTAAAAGAAAATCCAAATCTTCCAGAAAATGTAGAAAAAAAATCTGAGCTCAGAAAAATCCGCAAAAATGTCCGTTGGAACCAAGAGATCGCCATCTGTAACTAGAAAATAAGAGAAGACTAAATTTTGCCAAAATATCATATCATTTAATAAAACGATCCATATCTTCCAAAATGTGGAAAATAGGCATGAGCTCAGAAAAATCCGTAAAAATGTCCGTTGGAACTGAGTGATCGCCATCTTCAACTGCAATATATGAGTAGACAAAATTAGGCCAAAAATCATATCATTTAATAAAAAGATCGTCATCTTCAACTGGAAAATAAGAGGAGATAAATTTAGGATAGGAAAATCATATCAATTAATAAAAAGATCCATAGCTTTCATAAAATGTACAAAATAGCACCAAACTTAGAAAATGATATATAAAATTATTTTAAGTTGACGATGGCGATATCCCGGTTACCACAAACATTTTTATAGATGAAGATTGCGATTTCATGTTCCAAATTTTGTCTTCTCTTATCTTTCAGTTGAAGATGGCGATTTCCCGGTTTCAACGGACATTTTTTGGACTAATTTTGCCTCCTCTGACATCATTAAAAAAAGGATTCATGTATTCCTCAAAATATGGAAAATATCTCGTAGCTCAGATATATCCCCAAAAATGTATGTTGGAACTGGGAGATCGCCAACTTCAACTGGAAATTAAGAGAAGATAAAATTGGACCAAAAAAATCATATCATTTAATAAAACGTTCCATATCTCCCAGAAAATGTGGAAAATAGTCCGGAGCTCAGAAAAATCTGCAAAAATTTATTTTGGGACCGAGAGAATGCCATTTTCAACTGAAATATAAGAGAAGACAAGGATCACCATTTTCAACTGGGAAATAAGAGAAAACAAATTTAGGTTATAAAAATCATATCATTTAATAAAAAGTTCCATATCTTCCATAAAATGTAAAAAATATGCCGGAACTCGGAAAAATCCGCAAAAATATCCATTGGAACAGGGAGATCTCCATTTTCAACTTAAAAATAACAGGAGACAAACTTAGGCTATAAAAATAATATCATTTAATAAAAAGATCCATATCTTCCATAAAAAAAGAAAATATCACAGAGATCAGAAAATTCGAAAAAAATGTTCGGTGTACTCGGGAGATCGCCATGTTCAACTGAAAAATAAGAGAAGACAAAATTTGGCAATAGAAATCCTATCATTTAATATAAAGATTATTATTTTCCATAAAATATAGAAAATATCCCTGAGCTCAGGAAAAATCCGTAAAAATATCCGTCAGATTTAATGAAAAAAAGGAGAAAACAAAATTGGACCAAAAAATCATATCATTTAATAAAATGATCGATATCTTCCAGATAAGACAGAAAATAGGCCATATCTCAGAAAAATCCGTAAAAATATCAGTTGGTTTCGGGAAATCGCCATCATTAGCGAAAAAAATAAGAGAAGAAAAAATGTGGCCAAAAATCAAATCATTTAATAAAACGATCGATATCTTCCAGAAAATTCAGAAAATAACCCCGAGTTCAGAAAAATCCACAAAAAATTCCGTTGGAACAAGGAGACTGCCATCTTCGAGTGAAAATTAAGAGATGATAAACGTAGGCTATAAAATCATTTCAGTTAATAAAAATATCCATATCAACTATAAAACGCAGAAAATAGCCTCAAGGTCAGAAAATTCGAAAAAATTTCCGTTGGAACCGAAAAATCGCCATCTTCAATTGAAAAAAAATAAGGAAAGACAAATTT
>JAULAV010009643.1:0-28304 GCA_030789695.1 Scilla litardierei
CTCCTATTGGGTTCCATTGAGTTATTGGGTTTGCATCCAAAGGCAACTTAAAACCAATAAGCCAAAATTGATCTCAACCACCCATCTTTTGATCCAAAGGCCACTATCCTTCATCTCTTTCACCTCTTTGTTAAAAACCCCCATGGTAAAACCCTAGGGTAGCCGACTACCCCATTCTCTCTTCCTCTTGAAAAATTTCTTTTGGCACTTGGTGATCTCTTGGTCATTCAACTTCTACCATCACTTGGTTTCACCATTCTTTCAAGTTTACCCAAGGTAAAATCTCTTCTCATCAACTCTATTTCATTCTTTTTGATGTTTCTTGCATATCTAGTTTTGTAAATAATTTTTACTCTATCTAGATGCCTATCAAGAGAAAGGTTTCTAAGAAAAGGAAGATCACAACTGAATCCTTCGCTAAGAAAGAAACCATCTTGCCCTATCTATTTAAAAGCACTACATATGGACACTTTATTAAAGTTTCCAAGAAACCTATTCTCCATGAAAGATTTGTGAAACTTGATCATGTAGAAAATTATGGCATTGACAACATTCTAGAATTTCAAAACTTGGCGAACCTATTTTCTGCTGAAAACATTTATCTCTGCTATCCTAAACTTGTGCACCTCTTTTATGCCAATATGGACTATGACCTTGCCAAGAGCCGATTTGTCACCAAAGTGCTTGATACTAAACTTGCCATAACCATAAAATCTCTAGGAGAAGCCTTAGGAATTCTGTACACTGTGTTACTGGATAATATAGATATGACTAATGAAAGTATTTTGGAGAGAATGTATTTGCCAGGAAAGCATTTCCAAACCAAACTTCCTTGTAGCGATCTTCGCTATCCGGGAAGAATCCTTGCAAATATATTGTCTTACAATATAACTCAAAAGTTTGGCAGTCACTCTGTACTATCTGAAAAACAAGCCAAGTGCATCTATGCAATGATAGGAAATATTCATGTCAATTGGGCCAAAGTCATTATGGACTCCATCCTTGCTTTAGCTTCTTCAGACAGACCATCATCCACTCTAGCACATGGACATTACCTCACCATCCTGTTTATTAGTTATAATGTGTCTTTGGATAATGAAACCACAATTCTGGATCTGGCACGCATATTTGATGTTCATGCTCTCGGGAGAATGAACCTTCACAGAGACATTGATCTGAACATCCCTGAAGAGAAGCTTACTAATGAAGGAGGATCATCATCCTCCAGGAGAGGTAAGAAAGTTATTATTTCAGATTCTGATGAATAAGGAGAAGAAGAAGAAAAAGGAAGCGAAGAAGAAGAAGACGACGAAGAAACACCATCCTACATCATTGAACTTCAAGACATGCTCTTGAAGAAAATTGGAAAGCTAAAGATATCCCAAGAAAGAGGTTTTGAAGACATCAATAGGAAAGTAGATGATCTCAAAGAATTCGTGGCAAAGAGCAACAAGATGACGGAAGAGACGCTTGGCATGATCCTTGGTGAGATCAAGGAATTTTAAAAACAATGACTTCAAAACTTCTGGTCTGTAATAACTATATTATGGTGTGATACTTGTTACTCTTATATCACTATGCTTATCGATGAACTTATCTATTCTGATAAAACATTGGTTAATCGTATGCTAACATTTTTTTGCAGGAATAGAAATTGAATTCCCCTCTGACAAAAGTTTTGTTATAACTTGAATGATTCATGTGTTGAAATGATATGTCATTAATTTTTTGTTGATGACAAGGGGAGAAAGTCTGTAAATGCAAAATGAATGTATTGTTTTGTTAACGGCTTCGATGCAGGGGGAGAACCGCATCAAAGCAGGGGGAGTAAGTTTATTTTTTTCATGTCATATTAGTATGTCTACTTACTTCATTTTTCATTTGGGTGTCATCATCAAAAAGAGGGAGAGTGATGGAAATTGAATTCCACCCCAGGTGATTTTGATGGTGAGCACACCAAATGAAGCTTAGTGGACTAACTACACTACGACTAAGTGTGTAGGTTGTGCGACAAATGAAAAGCTTTATGCATACTCTAGAGAAGCACAATCTACGCTCAAAGACAAGGACGAACGTTGCTAGATCAATGATGAAGCTCAAAGCTCAAATGGAACAGAAGCTCAAGAGAAGCTCACATCTACATCATCATCAGTTGATCAAGCTTCCGAAGACGTGTCCTAGTCTACAGTGTGTGAGTTGTGTCCTTCTTAGGGCTATGTTAAAGCCAAACGTATAGACAACACACACACACAAATGATTTCGAAGCTAAACATTTTAAAGTACCTTTTAAATCACTTTCAAAGTTATTGAGAGCTTTTGCTAGTCGATTTATTTTTTCGTAGTGAAACTCCATTACACCCTGGAGCTACCTACATGTTTTACTAGCCGTGTCTCAGAAGAAACTCCTCTGAGAGTCGACTACCAAGGAGTGGGAGTCGACTACCAGCTGAGAATTATTTTCTCCTGAAACACTCTGGGAGTCGACTACCAATCCCAGGGAGTCGACTACCAGCTGTCGAAATTCGATGTTTTGACTTGACTTTTGACATATCTCTAATTTATTATTCCCATGATTTCCGGGGCAAAAGTCAAATGAATTTGAATTTCGAATTCATCTTTTCACCTATAAATATAGGACTATTTCTTTGAGAAATAAAAACAACAACTCTTGAAATCAAAATTCTCTTGCGCAAAAGTTATAAACGTTCTAAAATTCTCAGCTCTCATTCTCTCTTAGCCAAATATGTTTTTATTATTGATCTTGTAATTCCTTTGAGATATTATTTTCTGAAGATCAAATTTTTTATTTGGATATTTGTTTTCAAAATCCATATTACTTATTCTCTAATTTTATTTAAAAGGATTTTGAAAAACATTTGATTTAGATCACAAAGACTTCATTCGTATCTTTGTGTGATCTAGAATCTTATTCTATCAAGCCACTAATACACATAGTTGTTTATTACTATTGGCTATAGAATTTGGGTGTAAATCCAATCTCCACCAAACAATTGTGATGAATTGGATATCATTTTTTCTATTTGTGTTTACCCTTTGTTGTAAGGGCATTGTTGTTGGAAACCTTAGACAAGTCTCGGTGTTGCGGTTGAAAATCCTGGTTAAGACTAGGTTGTTGGAAATCCTAACGAGTGAAGTTAGGTACTTGTATTTGCCAAGGCAGATAGTGGAAATCTCGTACCAGATTGGTCGGGGACTGGACGTACCCAAGTTGTGGGAAACCAGGATAAAAATCATTGTGTCTGCGTTTGCTTATCTGTGTTTGATTATTTATCTCTACAAGCAATTCTCATTTACTTTGTTCATTTGTTTGTTGAATATTATTCTTGTAATTCATTTATAATATACTGCAAAGATCAGTTTGTGAATCTGTATGTTTGTGCCATCTTATATATCTTCATTAAGTATTTAACTAACTGAGTTGTGCTTAATTTTCCTCTGGGAGTCGACTACTATTCATAGGGAGTCGACTACCAGAATATTTTTATCTCTGATTTGATTTTGAAGATTTATTGAGTTGATTGAGAACCAAGCGTAGATCACTCTATTTGGTTTCTTAGGCAACATTAGAAGGCTTTGAATTGTGCTAATCTGTCAGGAACGAAAAAGTTAATTTTATACAACACTATTCAACCCCCCTTCTAGTGTTGGATCCAACAGGAACGAGTAGAACACCCATGTTAGTATCCACATCTTCACTAACATTGGCTCGTTCTGCCATCTTTTACCCTACCTTTTTGATTGTTTCCATTTCAAAGAAGGTTATATTATATTTGGCTGGACTAACAATATTGTTGACACATGCATTAGCATTTGATCGGCCTTCTCCCTGCTTTACATTCACTAAAGTGTGCATGCTTATGTCACATCATAAAGAGCCATACGAGCCGACTTTAATTTGAAGGCTGCCGATGATAGCTTGGCCAAGCCAGGCACATAATCAGTGATACAATCTCATCCATCCTTGGGATGCAAAAGCATCGGCAAAGTTCATCCGTTGGTCAAACCTTGATGCCCCATCTCAACTCACCTGTTATTCTGGCCGTGATATCCCATCACGGCTTCTGCTGGTCTGACCTCGGCCCCGTAGCTCGGCTCTTCCGCTGGTCAAACCTCGGTAGGTGAGCACAGCTCATTCCGCTGGTCTAACCTCGGCCCTGTAGCTCGGCTCTCCTGCTGGTCAAACCTAGGTAGGCGAGCATAACTCATTCCATTGGTTAGAACCGCGGCATCCCAGCTCGGCTCTTTGGCTGGTCAAACCTCGGTAGGCGAGCACAGCCCATTCCACTGGTTTAACCTCGGAACCGTAGCTCGGCTCTCCCACTGGTCAAACCTCGGTAGGCGAGCATAGCCTATTCCACTGGTTAGAACCTCGGCATCCCAGCCCTGCTCTCCGACTGGTCAAACCTCGGTAGGCGAGCACAGCTTATTCCACTGGCTAGACCCTCAGCATCCCAGCTCGGCTTGCCCATTGGTCTGACCTCTGTACCCTTGCTCGGATTTCCACTGGCTCGGCCTTGGTATCCTAGCTCGGCCCTCCTGTTTGTCTGACCATGGTGATCTGTCTCAGCCGACAACAAAGACACTTGAATGAAGAGAGCGACCCAGTCTATATTGCGACCAAACTATTGGTGGGACTCTTCATTTATGGCAGCGACGAGGATACAACCCACCTAACCAGGGCTTCCTCTGGAGATTAAAGACCCCGATGTGATTGATCAGATTACATCACCCAACCTCAATTGTTGCAACAGTTCAACAGTTGAGCTCGGGAGATGGGGGCAAATGTTATAGATAAAATATGCTCAGCCAGCCTACATCCCAAAGTTTCGTAGTTGAATGGGTCAACTCCCACCTCGCTCACAAGGAGCCATCAATGGCAGGCCATTAATGTGCCATCATGCACCATCAATGGCGGGCCATTATTTGCCATTAATGGCGGGCCGCTAATCCCACTACGCACCATCAATGGTAGGCCATTACTCGCCATCAATGGTAGGCAGTTAATGTGCCATTACGCACCATCAATGGCGGGCCATTACTCGCCATCAATGGTAGGCAGTTAATGTGCCATTACGCACCATCAATGGTGGGCCATTATTCGCCACTAAGAACATTGAATCAGGGCCTCCTCCCTATAACTAAACGTGGGAACAACAAGGAAAGGGACTCTTCATCTTCTTCCAGACTAGACTGGAGGTCTTCCGCTAGGAATGGGGGCCTGATCTTCATGTCCTTCCTCATCCTCTGGATCGTCCTCATACGATCACCTTCATCTGTCAGGTCGGATCACACATCCGACCTCAGGTATTCTTTAAACAGGATCTCCTCTGGCCTGACTATTTCCTCTCTTAGCTCGACGACAACTACTAACGATCTCCCAACAGATCGGCCATAGCTGTTACGGGCCATCTTGAGTCTCTTACTGACTTAAGCATCTGAGGGGCTTAGGACGGACCCCATATCCGGCCCACCCTCATGAGTTATACATGTTGCAGACAGCTTACAGGACGGAGTCCATAGCTCGGAAGATGAAACACGGTGAAAGCTCAGATCCGGCTCAGCGATAGCTTGATCTTGCTAGCGATAGCTCGGACTAAGATAAGCTCGGCCAAAATCTCTCCAACCCGGGGGCTAGCTCGTCCATTCTTCCTACAACCGTCGTCATCTGCCGACCTCAGCTGCTGCTACGGCATCTCCACCACCATCGTCTCTGCACGATCCTTCATTATTGGGGGCCAAAAAATACACCCAACAATTACAAACAAATAATCTTTACACACAAATAGATCTTTACACATCGGAAATAAATAAATGAACTTTGCAATAATATGAAGATAAAAATACAAAGATACAAATGTTAGCAAATGAAATAAAATGCTTGTACAACGAAGATAAACAATCACAGAAAATACATATACAGAGACAATTGATTGTTATCCTGGTTCCCCACAACTTGCGTACGTTCAGTCCCCGACCAGTCCGGTACCTTAGCAATACAATTACCTAACTTCACTTGTTAGGATTTTCCAACGACCTAGCCTTAACCAGGATTTTCAACCACCTAGACTTGTCTAGGATTTTCTCGTCCCTTACAATGAAGGGGAATCCACAAAGAAAACCAAGTTTCCAATTCACCACAATATTGGTGGAGATTGGATTACACCAAAAATTCTATAGCCAAAGTAAGTATAACAATTGTGTGTTACGTGGCTAAAAGAATTTGAATAGATCTTTTAGATCACACAAAGAATATGAGTTTATTCGTTGTGATCTTAGATCTATAGCTTTTCAAAATCCTTTTAAGAAATGAAAATTGAAGAAAAAAGATTTTAAAAATACTTTAAAAAAATAGCCAAAATAAAAATGCAGATCTCAAAATAATCTCAAAAAAATAAGAGTTAAGATCAGAAATATAAAAGCAGAGATTGGCTATTAGCGTTGAGAGCACAAGAGAGCAATGAGATCAAAATTTTGCACAAAGAATTGAGAGATTAGATTTTTGTGTGTATGAACGATCTCAATGAAGGCTCTATTTATAGAGTTTCAAGGCACTTTTGAATTTCAAAAAGAGTTGACTTTCAGTCCGAACAGATAAGGAAATGGAGTGAAATCATGAAGCAGATTCGTAGCAAAAACGACAGCTGGTAGTCGACTCCCAGAGAATTTCAGTAAAAATTCTGCTTCCAGCTGGTAGTCGACTCCCTCCTCTGGTAGTCGACTCCCAGAGCAGTTTTCACTGAAACTCAGCTAGCAAAGATGTAATCAACTCCTGGGTGAATGGAAGTTGACTACTAAGATATAAGATAGCTAGCAAATGCTCTCAAGAGTTTTAAAAAGATTTGAAAACATTTAAAAACATTTTGTTTTGAAATCATTTGTGTGTGTGCAATATTTTACTTTGGCATTAACATAGTTCCTAAGAAACAAAACTCACACATTTAGACTAAGAAGAGTCTTCAAGAAGCCGATCAGATGATTGAAGTGAATGCATGCTTCTCTAGAATTTTTCTTTTTCTTCATTAGGCATGAGCACTTGCAAGAGCTTCATCATTGAGCTATATTGTGCTTGACGTGAAGCTAGCAAATTCGTCTTCGTCTTTGAGTGTAGTTGAGCGTCTCCGGAGTATGCGTAAAAGCTTATTATTCGCACAACTGCACACTTGAGTAGTAGTGTAATTAGTACACTAATATCATTTGGTGTGCTCATCATCAAAACCACTTAGGGGTGGGATTCGATTTCCCATCACTCTCTTCCTTTTTGATGATGACACCCAAATGAAAAACAAAATTGAATGAATATTAACTTAATGAAATACTGAGTTAAGATAGCTTACTCCTCCTGCTTAGATGCGGTACTCCCCTGCATCTAACATGGTTAACATAAAAATATTCATTCTCATTTTCTCCCCATGTCATCAATAAAAAAGATGACAAAAAAGACAATATGTTGAACATTTAAATCATAAACAGCTGAACTTTTTTCAACAAACATATAAGAGTTGGAGAAGATTTCTTCATGAAGAAAAAATAATTTAAGATATTTCAAGATATCTTCTGCAAAACAGAGTTAGTATAATATGATAATTCAGAGCATGTCAAAACATATCAAACCATAAGCATACGTATATCAAACCATAAGCATGAGTAATCAGTTCAAAACACCACACCATAGTAAAGTTATTACAGACCAAAATAAACATTGTTTTTCAAAGAGTCATTGTTTTTAGAAATCAAATAAGAATTTTTCATCATGATCCTCCATGCTTCTCCTTCTTCGGCTCCTTGATCTCATCAAGAATTAGGCTTTAGTGTTTCCTCCGACATCTTGTTGCTTTTCACCACAAATTCTTTGAGATTGTCCACCTTCTTGTCGAGGTCTTAAAAGACTTTCTCTTGAGAAATTTTCAGCTTCCATATTTTCTTCAAGAGCATGTCTTGAAGTTCAACAATATAGGCCGGTGGTTCTTCATCATCTTCTTCTTCTTCGCCATCATTCTCTTCCTCTTCTTCATCTATATCAAAATGAGAGTTTCCTTGCCTTTCTTATTTGAGGATGATGATCCTCCTTTAGCAGCATGCTTCTCTTCTGGAATATTCTGGTCGAGATCTTTGTGAAGACTCATTCGGCCAAGAGCATGTACATCGAAGATACGGGCCGGTTCCAGAACCTCGGTTTCATTCTCCAAAGGAATGTTATACCCAATAAATAAGATGGTAAGATAGTGACCATGGGCTAAAGAAGATGAGGATCTATCGGAAGAAGCAGATGCAAGGATGGAATCCATAATGACTTTGGATCAGTTTACACGAATGTTTCCTAACATGGCATAGATGCATTTGGCTTGCTTTTCAGATAATACGGAATGACTGCCGGATTTTTGTGTGATATTGTAGGATAAAATATTTGCTAGAATTCTTCCAGGGTAACGAAGATCGCTACACTGCAATTTTGTTTGGAAGAATTTACCAGGCAAATACATTCTTTCTAAAATATCATTATCCACCATTTCAATGTCATCAAGCAGCATTCCTGAATAGGGTATTCCTAGAGCTTGACCAAGAGACTTAACAGTTATAGCAAGCTTAGTATCTAGAACTTTAGTAATGAATCGACATTTAACAAGATCATAATCCATGTTGGCATAAAATAGATATACTAATCTAGGATAACATAGATAGGAATTTTCAGATGAAAATAGTTAAAAAGATTCTGAAATTCTAAGATGCTATCGATACCATAATTCTCAACATGATCAATTTTGACAAACTTTTCATGAAGGATTTGTCTTTTGGATATTTTGAGAAATTTTTCAAAAGAAACAGTCTTGAAAAGATATGGTTTGATGATTTCTTTATCAGTTATAGAGGATTCATTAACAACCTTCCTCTTCTTAGCAACAACCTTCTTGATAGGCATTCTAAAAAAATTTGAATTACAAGACTAGGTATGCAAGATTAACAAGAAGTAAATTGAAGTAATGAGAAGTTGATGTGAAAGAATTATACCTTAGGGATCTTCTTGAGAAGTTGAAAGAGGTTCAAGAAATTTTGCCAAGAGAAGTAGGGGAAATACAAAAAAATTCAAGAGGATGAAAGTAAAAATGGTATTCTGCTACCTAGGGTTTTTACCATGGGGTTTTTATCTATTGAGATGAAAGAAGATGAAGTAATGGATTTTCCATCCAGTACCTTAGCAATACAATTACCTAACTTCACTTGTTAGGATTTTCCAACGACCTAGCCTTAACCAGGATTTCCAACCACCTAGACTTGTTTAGGATATTCCCGTTCCTTACAACCAAGGGGAATCCACAAAGAAAACAAAGTTTCCAATTCACCACGATATTGGTGGAGATTGGATTACACCAAAAATTCTATAGCCAAAGTAAACATAACAATTGTATGTTATGTGGCTAAAAGAATTTGAATAGATCTTTTAGATCACACAAAGAATATGAGTTTATTCGTTGTGATCTTAGATCTATAGCTTTTCAAAATGCTTTTAAGAAATGAAAATTGAAGAACAAGGATTTTAAAAACACTTTAAAAATAGCCAAAATAAAAATGCAGATCTCAAAATAATATCAGAAAAATAAGAGTTGAGATCAGAGAATATAAAAGCAGAGATTGGCTATTAGCGTTGAGAGCACAAGAGAGCAATGAGATCAGAATTTTTCACAAAGAAGAGAGAGCTTAGATTTTTGCGTGTATGAACGATCTCAATGAAGGCTCTATTTATATATTTTCAAGGGAATTTTAAGTTTAAAAAAGAGTTGACTTTCAGTCCGAACAGATAAGGAAATGGAGTGAAATCATGAAGCAGATTCGTAGCAAAAAGGACAGCTGGTAGTCGACTCCCTAATGGTGGTAGTCGACTCCCTGAGAATTTCAATAGAAATTCTGCTTCCAGCTGGTAGTCGACTCCCTCCTCTGGTAGTCGACTACCAGAGCAGTTTTCCCTGAAACTTGGCTAACAAAGATGTAATCAACTCCTGGGTGAATGGAGGTTGACTACTAAGATATAATATAGCTAGCAAATGCTTTCAAGAGTTTTAAAAATATTTGAAAACATTTAAAAACATTTTGTTTTGAAATCATTTGTGTGTGTGCAATATTTTACTTTGGCTTTAACATAGTTCCTAAGAAATAAACTCACACACTTAGATTAAGACGAGTCTTCAAGAAGCCGATTAGATGATTGAAGTGAATGCACGCTTCTCTAGAATTTGTGCTTCTTCTTCATTAGGCATGAGCACTTGCAAGAGCTTCATCATTAAGCTACACTTATGCTTGACGTGGAGCTAGCAAATTCGCCTTCATCTTTTGAGTGTAGTTGAGCTTCTCCGGAGTATGCGTAAGAGCTTATTTTTTGCACAACCTGCACACTTGAGTAGTAGTGTACACTAATATCATTTGGTGTGCTCATCATCAAAACCACTTAGGGGTGTGATTCGATTTTCCATCAAAAATTAGGATACAAAAATCATATCAATTAATATAAAGATACTTATCTTCCTGAAAATAAAGAAAATAGCCCCGAGCTCAGAAAAAGCTGCAAAACTGTCTGTTGGAAACGGGAGATAGCCATCTTCATCTGAAAAATAAGAGAAGACAAAATTAGGCCAAAAAAATCTTTTCATTTAATATTAAGATCCATATCTTCCCGAAAATGTAGAAAATAGCCTAGAGCTTAAAAACTACGCAAAACCTTCCGTTGGAACCGGAAGATCGCCATCTTCAACTGAAAAATAAGAGAATACAAAATTAGGACATAAAAATCATATCATTTAATATAAAGATCCATATCTTACTGAAAAAGTAGAAAATATCACAGTGCTCAAAAAATTCCGCAAAAATTTCCGTTGGAACCGAGAGATCGCCTTATTCAACTAAAGAATAAGAGAAGATAAACTTAGTCTATAAAAATCATATCATTTAATAAAAGTATCCATATCTTCAATAAACTGTAGAAAATAGTTCTGAGTTTAGAAAAATCCGCAAAAATGACCGTTAGAACTGGGAGAGCAACATCTTCCACTGTAAAATAAGTGAAGACAAAATTAGGCTATAAAAATCATATCACTTATTATAACGATTCATATCTTACAAAAAATTTATAAAATTGCCCGAAGCTTAGAACAATCCACATAAATATCTGTTGGAACCGGGAGATCGCCATCTTCATCTGAAAAATAAGGGAATATAAAATTATGCCAAAAAATCATATCATTTAATAAAAAGATCCATAACTTTCCGAAAATGTAGAATAATAGTCCAAAGCTCAAAAATATCAGCAAAAATGTCCGTTGGAATCGGGAGATCGCCATCTTCAAGTGAAAAAAATAAGACAAGACAAAATTAGGCTACAAAAATCATATCATTTAATAAAAAGAGCTGTATCTTCAATAAAATCTAGAAAATAGCCCCGAGCTCAGAAAAATCTGCAAAAATGTCCGTTGGAACCGGGAGATCGCCATATTAAACTAAAAAAAAGAGAACTAAATTAGGCAATAAAAATCATATCATTTAAGCTAAAGATACATATCTTACAGAAAATGTGAAAATAGCCAGGAGCTCAGAAAAATCAGCAAAAACTTTTGTTGGAACCGGGAGGTCGACATCTTCATCTGAAAAATATGAGAAGATAAAATTAGTCCAGAAATTCATATTATTTAAGAAAAAGTTCCATATCTTCTAGAAAATGTAGAAAATAGCCTATTGGTCAAAAAATCCGCAAAAATCTCCGTTGGAACCGTGAGAACGCCATCTATAAACGAAAAAAAATAAGAGAAGGCAACATTGGCCAAAAAATCATATCATTTAATAAAATGATCCATATCTTCCATTAAATGAAGAAATATAGCCCCAATCTAACAAAAATCAGTAAAAATGTCTGCTGGAACTGGTAGATCGCAATATTCAACTAAAAAAGAGAAGAAAAATGTAGGATATAAAAATCATATCATTTAATAAAAAATTCATATCTTCCATAAAATGTAGAAAATAGCACCGAGCTTCGGAAAATCTGCAAAAATTTCCGTTGGAACCGGGAGATCACCATTTTCAACTTAAAAATAAGTGTTAACAAAATTAGGCAATAAAAATCATGTCTTTTATTTCAGTTGAAGATGGCGATGTTTCGGTTTCAACGGACATTTTGGGCCTAATTTTGTCTTCTCTGATATCATTTTATAAAACGATCCATATCTTCCAGAAAATGTGAAAAATTGATCGGATGTCAGAAAAATCCGCAAAAATATCCGTTGAAACCGGGAGATTGCCATCTTTAACCGAAACATAAGACGAGACAAAATTATGACAAAAAATCATATCATTTAATAAAAATATCGCCATCATCAACTGGAAAATAAGAGAAGACAAAACTAGGCAACAAAAATCCTATCAAAAAATATAAAGGTCCTTATATTCCAAAAACTATAGAAAATAGCTCTGAGCTCATAAAAATAAGCAAAAATTTCCGTTGAAAACGGGAGATCGCCATCTTTAACTGAAAAATAAGAGAAGACAAAATTAGGCCATAAAAATCACATCATTTAATTTATAGATCCATATATTACAAAAAATGTAGAAATAGCTCAGAGCTCAGAAAAATCCGCTTAAATGTCCTTAGAACCGGGAGATTGCCATCTTCATCTGAAAAATAAGGGAATTCGAAATTATGCCAAAAAAATTATTTCATTAAATACAAAGATCCATATCTTACAAAAAATGTAGAAAATAGTACATAGCTCAGAAAATTCCGGAAAAAATTTCTTGGACCTGGGAGATCGCCATATTCAAGTGAAAAATAAGAGAAGACAAACTTAGTCTATAAAAATCATATCATTTAATTAAAAGATCGTTATCTGCAATAAAATATAGAAAATAGTTCCATGTTTAGAAAAATCTGCAAAAATGGCCGTTGGAACCCGGAGATCGACATTTTAACAGAAAAATCAGAGAAGACAAAATTAGGCCATAAAAATCATATCATTTAATCTAAAGATTCATATCTTACAGAAAATTTAGAAATTATACTGGATCTCAGAAAAATCCGCGAAAATGTTCGTTTAAACCGAGAGATCGCCATCTTCATCTGAAAAATACGAGAAGACAAAATTTGGCCTTAAAATCACATCATTTAATAAAAAGATCCATATCTTCCAGAAAATGTAGAAAATAGACTTTAGGTCAAAAAATCCGCAAAAATCGCCGTTGGAACCGTGAGAACACCATCTTCAACTGAAAAAAAAATAAGAAATACAACATTACGCCAAAATTTTTTATCATTTAATAAAATGATCCATATCTTCCATAAAATGAAGAAAAATAGCCCCAAGCAAACTAAAATCAGTAAAATGTCCGCTAAAACCGGTAGAACACAATATTCAACTGAAAAGAAGAAAACGTAATATATAAGAATCATATCATTTAATAAAAAATTCATATCTTCCATAAAATGTATAAAATCCGCAAAAATTTACATTGGAACCGGGAGATCGCCATCTACAACTGAAAAATAAGAGTAAACAAAATTAAGCTATAAAAATCAAATCATTTAATATAAATGTTCATATCTTACAAAAAATGTAGAAAATATCCCGGAGCTCAGTAAAATCCGTAAAAATGTTCTTGGAACCGGGACTCCGTCATTACCTTCTTAAAAATAGAGAAGACAAAACTAGGCCAAAAAATCAAATCATTTCATAAAAAGATCCATTTATTTCAGAAAATGTAGAACAACAGACTCAAGCTAAGAAAAATCCGCAAAAATGTCCATTGGAACCGGGAGATCGCCATCTTCAACTGAAAAAATTAAGAGAATACAAATGTAGGCTATAAAAATCATATCATTTATAAAAATAGAGAAAATAGCACCGAGCTTAAAAAAGCCGCAAAATATCCGTTGGAATAGGTAGATCGCCATCTTCAACTGAAAAAAATAAGGGAAGACAACATTAGGCTATAAAAATCATATCATTTAATAAAAATATCCATAACTTTACGAAAATATAGAAAATAGCATGGAGCTCAGAAAAATCCGCAAAAAATATTTGTTGAAACCGGGAGATCGCCATCTTCATATGAAAAAATAAGAAAAGAAAAAAATAGGTCATATCATTTTATAAAAAGATCCATAACTTCCCGAAAATGTAGAAAATAGCTCTGAGCTCAAAAAATCGACAAAATTGTCTGTTGAAACCGGGAGATCTCCATCTTCTTCTGAATAATTAAAGACAAAATTAGGTTATAAAAATCCTATCATTTAATATAAAGATTCAAATCATACAGAAAATGTAGAAAATAGATCGGAGCTCAGAAAATTCCGTAAAAATGTCTGTTGGAACCGGAAGATCGACAATCAACTGAAAAAATAAGAGAAGAAAAAATTAAGTCAAAAAATCATATCATTTAGTAAAAAGAACCATAACTACCCGATAATATAGAAAATTAGCCCCGAGCTCAGAAAAATCGACAAAAATGTCTGTTGGAACCGGGAGATCTCCATCTTCAACTGAATAATACGAGAAGACAAAATTAGGTTATAAAAATCATATCATTTAATCTAAAAATTCATATCATATAGAAAATGTAAAAAATAGACCGGATCTCAGAAAAATTAGAAAATATTTTAGTTGGAACCGGGAGATCGCCATCTTCAACTGAAAAATAAAAGAAGACAAAATTAGGCCAAAAATTATATCATTTAATGAAAAGGTACATATCTGCCATAAAATGTAGAAAATTGCACCGAGCTCAGAAAAATCCGCACAAATGTCAATTGGAATCGGGAGATCGCAATATTCAACTGAAAAAAGAGAAGACAAAATTAGGCCAAAAAATCATAGCGTTTAATAAAAAGATTCAAATCTACAAGAAAATGTAGAAAAAATCCCAAAGCTTTGGAAAAATCCGCAAAAAATGTCCGTTGGAACTGGGAGATTGCCATCGTCAATTGAAAAATAAGTGAAGAAAAAAATTAGAATACAAAATCATATCATTTATTATAAAGATTCTTATCTTTCCGAAAGTGTACAATATAGCCCCGAGCTAAGAAAAATCTGTAAAAATGTCCGTTAGAACCGAGAGATTGCCATCTCCTACCGAAATATAAGAGAAGACAAAATTAGGCCAAAATATCATATCATTTAATAAAATGATACATATCTTCCAAAAAAGTGGAAAATAGCACAGAGCTCAAAAAATCCGTAAAAATGTCCATTGGAATCGAGAAATCGTCATCTTCAACCATAATATAAGAGAAGACAAAATTAGGCCAAAATATCATATCATATAATAAAATGATACTTATTTTCCAAAAAAGTGGAAAATAGCCCGAATCCCGGAAAAATCCACAAAATTGTCCATTGGAACCGGGAGATCGACATCTTCAACTGGAATATAAGAGAAGAAAGAATTAGGTAAGAAATCATAGCATTTAATAAAAAGATTGCTATCTTCAAATGGAAAATAAAAGAAGACAAATTTAGGCCATAAAAATCATATCAATTAATAAAAAGATACATATTTTTCATTAAACGTAAAAAATAGAACCTAGCTCAGAAAATGATATATAAAAATGTTATCAGGTGAAGATGACAATATCCGGGTTACAACAGACATTTTTATAGATGAAGATGGCGATTTTTCGGTTCCGAATTTTGTCTTCACTTATATTTCAGTTGAAGATGGCGATTTCCCGGTTTCAACTAACATTTTTGGCCTAAATTTGTCTTCTCTAATATCATTTAATAAAACGATCCATATCTTCCAGAAAATGTGAAAAATAGACCTGAGCTCATAAAAATCTGTAAAAATGTTCGTTGAAACCGGGAGATTGCCATCTTCAACCGAAATATAAGCGAAGACAAAATAAGGCCAAAAATCAAATCATTTAATAAAAAGATCGTCATCATCAATTGGAAAATAAGAGAAGACAAAATTAGGCAACAAAAATCATATCAATTAAAATAAAGATCCTTATCTTCCAAAAAAATATAGAAAATAGCCCCGACCTTAGAAAAATACGCAAAATTTCCGTTGGAAACCGGACAGTGCCCTCTTCAACTGAAAAAATTGGAGAAGACAAAATTAGGCCATAAAATCATATCACTTAAAAAAGATCCATATCCTACAGAAAATGTTGAAAATAGCGTAGGACTCAGAAAAATCCGTAAAAATATCCATTGGAACCGATGAGACCGCCATCTTCATCTGAAAAATAAGATAAGACATAATTAGGCCATAAAAGTCATATCATTTAATATAAAGATCCTTATCTTATAGAAAATGTAGACAAGTAGCCCGGAGCACTAAAAATTCTGCAAAAATTTCTGTTGGAACCGGAAGATCGCCATATTCAACTAAAAAATAAGAGAAGACAAACTTAGTCTATTGAAATCATATCATTTAATAAAAATATCCATATATTCAATAAACTGTAGAAAATAGTTCCAAGTTTATAAAAATCCGCAAATATGGTCGTTGGAACAAGGAGATCGACATCTTCAACTTAAAAAAAATCAAAGAAGATAAAATTAGGCTATAATAATCATCTCATTTTATATAAAGATTCATATCTTATAGAAAATTTAGAAAATAGACCGGAGCTCAGAAAAATCCGCAAAAATGTCAGTTGGAACCGGGCAATCGCCATCTTCAATGAAAAAATAAGAGAAGACAAAATTAGGCCTAAAAATAATATTATTTAATAAAAAGATCTATACCTTCCCGAAAATGTACAAAAATAATCCAGAGCTCAGAAAAAGTCGCAACAATATCTGTTGGAACCAGCAAATCACCATCTTCAACTGAAAAGTAAGCGAAGACAAAATTAGGTTATAAAAATCATATCACTAAATATAAAAATCCATATCTTCAGGAAAATTTAGAAAATAGCCCGGATCTTAGAAAGATCAGCACAAATGTCCGTTGGAAATGGGAGATCGCCATTTTCAACTAAAAAAAGAGAAGACAAAATTAGGCCAAAAAATCATATCATTTAATAAAAATCCATAACTTCCCGAAAATGTATAAAAATAGTCCCTTGCTCAGAAATATCTGCAAAAATGTCAGTTGGAAGCAGGAGATCGACGTCTTCTAGTGAAAAAATAAGAGTAGACAAAATTAGGCTAAAAATCATATCATTTAATAAAAAGAGCCACATCTTCAATAAAATGTAGAAAATAGCATCGAGCACAGAAAAATCTGTAAAAATGTCTGTTGGAACTGGGAGATAGCTTTTTTCAACTGAAAAATAATAGAAAACAAAATTAGGCTATAAAAATCATATTATTTAATCTAAAGATATACGTCTTACATAAAATGTAGAAAATAGCCCAGAGCTCAGACAAATCCGCAAAAATGTCCGTTCGAACTGGGTGATCGTCATCTTCATCGAAAAAAATATGAGAAGATAAAATTAGGCCAAAAAATCATATTATTTAATAAAAGATCCATATATTCCAGAAAATGTAGAAAATAGCCTCATGGTCAAAAAATCCGAAAAAAATCTTCGTTGGAACCGTGAGAATGCTATCTTCAATTGAAAAATAAGAGAATACAACATTAGGCCAGAAAATTAGTACTAAAATGATCCATATCTTCCTTAAAATGAAGAAAAATAGCCCCAAGTTAACAAAAATTAGTAAAAATGTCTGCTGGAACCTGTAGATCACAGTATACAACTAGAAAAAAATAAGAGAATAAAAACGTAGGATATAAAAATTATAGAATTTAATAAAAAATTTATATCTTCCATGAAATGTAGAAAATAGCACCGAGCTTCGAAAAATCCGCAAAAAATTTCGGTGTAACTAGAAGATCGCCATCTTCAAAGAAAAATAAGAGTAGACAAAATTAGGCCAAAAATCATATCATTTAATAAAAATATCCAGTTTCTCAATAAAATTTAGAAAATATCTCCGAGGTCAGAATAATTTGCAAAAATGTCCGTAGGAACCGAGAGATCGCCATCTTCAACAGAAAATAGGAGAAGACAAATTTGGGCCAAAAAATCATATCATTTAATAAAAAGATTCATAACTTCACGAAAATGTAGAAAAATAATCACCAGCTCAAAAAAATCTGCAAAAATGTCCGTTGGAACCGGGTGATCGCCATCTTCAACTGAAAAATAAGAGAAGACAAAAGTAGGCTAAAAACATATCATTTAATAAAAAGATTCTTATCTTCAAAAAATATAGAAAATAGTCCCGAGCACAGAAAAATCCCCAAAAATACCCGCTGGAACAGGGAGATCACCATCTTCAACTAAACAATAAGAGAAGATAAAATTAGGTCAAATGATATCATTTAATAAAATGATCCATATATTTCAGAAAATGCAGAAAATAGCCCCGACCTCAGAAAAATCAGCGAAAATGTCCGTTGGAACAGAGAGATCGGTATCTTCAATTGAAAAATAAGAGAAGACAAAATTAGGCCAAAAATCATATCGTTAACTCAAAGTGCATATCTTCCAGAAAATACAGAAACTAGCTCCGAGCTAAGTAAAATCCGCAAACTTGTCGTTTCGAACTGGGAGATCACCATCTTAATTTAATCATATCTTTTAATTAAAGATACGTATCTTACAGAAAATTTACAAAATAGCCAGGAGCTAAGAAAACCAGCAAATAGGTCTGTTGGAACCAGGAGATTACTATCTTAATCTGAAAAATAAGAGAAGACAAAATTAGAACAAAAAAATCTTATCATTTAATAAAAAGATCCATAACTTCTCGAAAATGTACAAAAATAACTCTACGCTCAAAAAAATCTGCAAAATATTCTTGGAACCTGGAGATCGCCATCTTAGACTGAAAAATAAGTGATGACAAAATTAAGTTATAAAAATATCATTCAATATAAATTCGCACAAAAAATTATAGAAAATAGCCCTAGCTCAAAATGAATTCTCACAAATGTCCATTGGAATCGGGAGATTGCCATCTTCAAAATTAAAAAGAGAAGACAAAATTGGGCCAAAAAATCATATCATTGTATAAAAAGATACATATCTTCCAAAAATTTAGAAAATAGTCTCAAGCTAAAAATATCTGCAAAAATGTCTGTTGGAACTGGGAGATTGCCATCTTTAACTGAAAAAATAAGAAAAGACAAACGTAGGCTATAAAAATCAAATTATTTAATAAAAAGTTCTATATCTTCCATAAAATGTAGAAAACATCACCGAGCTCAAAATAATATGCAAAAATGTTCGTCGGAGTGAGAGTATGAATAATCCACTGAGTCAGCCTACCTTGTTGGAGTAAAGCAAACCAGCTAACCCAGGGCTTGAGGAGCTATTACGTTTTCATCTCCTTTTGATAGATATTTCTAGAGTAAGGAAGTCCACTCTTTCTAAAGTTAGTAATTCCCTTCCATTAACCCTCCACCGGTTCTATTAAGCTAATCCAGGTGCGAGTCCGAATGTTCAAGACGATAAAGAGCTAGCGGAAGGTGATAGAATACGCCAATGAATAAGCATGCTCAGTCCGTGCTGACGAATCCTCCAATCCCAGGTTAGTAAGTAACCCGCGTGCTCGTTCTATTATAAGTAATTCCACGCTAAAACCTCTAATCCACTCTTTAACCAGCTAATCCATAAGGAAGTTTACTTTGCCAACCCTACATTTTCTCTAGCTCTAGATTTAGGGATTAGCATGTTGGTATACTTACTATATGAAATTATATCCCCAGGGAATTACTTCTCATCTAATCTTGCTTTGAACTTCCTTACTTGAGAGAGCGGGGTACTGACTTATGCCAGAACGAGAGAATAGCTTACCTGCAACGGAATATTTTTATGAAATTCTCTATCCTGGGGGCTGGCTAACTCTAAAACCCTGCTTACGAGAGAACTAGCACTAGATGGGACTTCCTTTATCAAGTCCTTTTCCTTTGGTTGCCTGACTTTCTTACTTGGGAATGACTTAAAATGACTCTATAACCTTTATTATTTAAAAGCTGGCTTCGATGACTTATTCAACAACCTTACGTCACTATAGCTCTAGAACGATTGTAAACTTTCTTTCTTAGGGAATCGAGAGATCTCCATATTCAACTAAAAAATAAGAGAAGACAAACATATGCGATAAAAATCATATCATTTAATATAAAAATACAAAACTTTTCGAAAATGTAGAAAATAGTCATGAGCTTAGAAAAATCCGTAAAAATGTTCTTTGGAACAGAGAGATCGCCATCTTCAACTGAAAAAATAAGCAAAGAAAAAATTAGGTCAAAAAAATCATATCATTTAATACAAAGATCCAAAACTTCTCGAAAATGTAGAAAAATAGCACCGAGCTTAGAAAAATCGGCAAAAAATGTCCGTTGGAACCAATGGATCGCCATCTTCAACTGAATAATAAGAGAAGAAAAAATCAGGTTATAAAATCATATCATTTAATATAAAGATTCATATCATACAGAAAATGTAGAAAATAGCCTGGAGCTTAGAAAAATCCGAAAAATGTTCGTCGGAACCGTGATAAGCCATCTTCAACTGAAAGATAAAAGAAGACAAAATTATGCCAAAAAATCATATCATTTAATAAAGAGATTCATATCTGCCATAAAATGTAGAAAATAGCACCGAGCTTAGAAAAATCCGCACAAATGTTCGTTGGAAATCGCAAGATCGCAATATTAGGCCAAAAAAGCATATCATTTAATAAAAAGATTTATATCTTGCATAAAATGTAGAAAAAAAACCCAAAACTAAGAAAATATGCAAAATGTCTGTTGGAACCCGGAGATCGCAATCTTCAACTGAAAAATATGAGTAGACAAAATTAGGCTAAAAATCTTATTATTTGAAAAAGAGATCCATATCTTTAATGAAAACGTAGAAAAATCTGCAAAAATAAGAGAAGACAAAATTTAGGCTACAAAAATCATATCATTTAATAAATAATCCATATCTTCAATAAAATGAAGAAAATATCACCGAGCTTAGAAAAATCTGCAAAAATGTCCGTCGGGAGATCTTCGTCTTCAACTGAAAAATAAGAGAAGACAAAATTTGGATATAAAAATCATATCATTTAATCTAAAGATCTATGTCTTACAGAAAATGTAGAAAATAGCCCGGACCTAAGAAAAATCTGTAAAAATGTCGTTTGGAACCGGAAGATCGCCATCTTCATTTGAAAAGTAAGAGAAGATAAAATTAAGCCAAAAATCATATCATTCAATAAAACGATCCATATCTTCCATAAAATGTAGAAAATAGCCTCGAGGTCAAAAAAATCCGCCAATTTGTCCGTCCGATCCGGAAGTTTGCCATGTTCAACTGAAAAATAAGATAAGACAAACTTAGTCTATAAAAATCATATCATTTAATTAAAAGATCCCTATCGTCAAAAAAATTAAAGATAATAGCCCCAAGCTGCGAAAAATCCGCAAAAATGTTTGTTGGAACCGAGAGATTGCCATATTCAACTAAAAATAAGAGAAGACAATTTAGGCTATAAAAATCATATCATTTAATATAAATATTCATAACTTTAACTGAAAAATATGCAAAAATGTCAGTTGGAATCGGGAGATCGAAATCTTCAACTGAAAAATAAGGGAAGATAAAATTAAACCAAAAAAGTCATACCATTTAATAAAAGATACATATCTTCTTATAAATGTATAATTAGTACCGCGCTCAGAAAAATTCGCAAAAATGTCTGTTGGAAACCGAGAGATGGCCATTTTCAACTAAAAATAACAAAATACAAAATTAGGCCATAAAAATCATATCATTTAATAAAATGATCCATATCTTCAATAAAATCTAGAAAATAGCCCGTGCTAAGAAATGTCCGCAAAAATTTCCGTTGGAATCGAGAGATTGACATATTCAACTTTTACAAAAATAAGATAAGACAAAATTAGGCCATGAAAACCATATCATCTAATATAAAGATCCATATCTTCAATAAAATGTAGAAAATAGCTCGGAACATAGAAAAATTCGCAAAAATGTCAGTTGAATAGGGAGATCACCATTTTCAACTGAAAAATAAGAGAAGAGAAAATCTGGCCTTAAAATCATATTATTTAAAATAAATATCCATATTTTCTGGAAAATGTTGAAAATAGCTTGTAGCTCAGAAAAATATGCAAAAATATCTTTGGAACCGATAGATCGCCATCTGCAATATGAAAATAAGAGAAGACAAAATTAGGCTAAAAATCATATCATTTAATAAAACGATCCATATCTTCCAGAAAATGTGGAAATTAGATTGGAGGTGAGAAAAATCTGCAAAAATGTGTGTTGAAATCGGGAGATCACCATCTTCAACTGAAAAATTAGAGAAGACAAAATTATGCCAGAAATCATATCATTTAATAAAAAGATTTATCTTTAAAAAAATGCAGAAAATAACCAGGAGCTTAGAAAAATCCACAAAATGTCTATTGGAACCGGGGAGATCGTCATCTTCAACTTAAAAATAAGAGAAGGCAAAATTAGGCAATAAAAATCATATCATTTAATATAAAGATTCAGTTCATACAGAAAATTTAGAAAATGGCCCGAAGTTCTGGAAAATCATCAAAAATGTTCATTGGAACCGGGAGATCACAATCTTCAACTGAAAATAAAGATAAGACAAAATTAGGCCAAAAAATCATATCGTTTAGTCAAAAGATCCATATCTTCCAGAAAATGAAGAAAAATAGTCCCGAGCTAATAAAAATCCGCAAAAACGTCCGTTGGAAACGGGAGATCACGATCTTCAACTAAAAAAACAGAAGACAAACTTATGCTATAAAAATCATATCATTTAATGAAAAGATCCATTTCTTACATAAAATGTAGAAAATAGCTCCGATCTCAAAAAATCAGAAAAATGTTTGTTGGAACCGGAAGATCGCTATCTTCAACTGAAAAATATGAGAAGACAAAATTATACGAAAAATCATATCATTTAATAAAAAGTTCCATGTCTTTTAAAATGTTGAAAATAGTCTCACGGTCAGAAAAATCCGCAAAAATGTCTGTTGGAACCGGTAGATCGTCATTTTCGACTGAAAAAGAAGAGAAGACAAACGTAGCCTATGAAAATCATATCATTTAATAAAAAGATCCATAAAACGTTTGTTGGAACCGGGAGATCGTCATCTTCAAATGAAAAATAAGAGAAAAACTTAGGCTATAATAATCAAATCATTTAATAAAAAATCCATGTCTCCAATAAAATGTAGAAAATAGCACCGAGCTCAGAAAAATTCCTAAATTGTCGGTAGGAACCAAAAATATCCACATTCAACTGAAAAATAATAAAAGACAAAATTAGGCTATAAAAATCATGAGATTTAATATTAATATTCATATCTCACCGAAAATGTTGAAAATAGCGCGCAACTTAGAAAAATCCGGCAAAAACGTTCGTTGAAACCGGCAAATCGCCATCTTCAACAAAAAAAATAAGAGAAGACAAAATTAGGCCGAAAAATCATGTCATTCAATAAAAATATCCATATCTTCGATAAAATAAAGAAAAATAGCCTCGAACTCAGAAAATCCGCAAAAATGTACGTTGGAATCGAAAGATCGCCAACTTCACCTGAAAAATAAGAGAAGACAAAATTAGACTACAAAAAGCATATCATTTAATAAAAATATCCATATATTCAAGAAAATGAAGAAAATAACTCCAAGCTAAGAAAAATCAGGAAAAATGTCCATTGTAACCAAGAGATCGCCATTTTCAACTGAAATAAAGGAAGTCAAAATTAGGTTATAAACATCCTAAAATTTAATATAAAGATAAATATCTTACAGAAAATATAGAAAATATCACATAGACCAGAAATTTTTGCGAAAATATCTGTTGGAATCTGAAGATCGCCATATTCAACTAAAAAAATAAGAGAAGACAGACTTAGTCTTTAAAAATCATATCGTTTAATAAAAAGAAACATATCTTTCATAAAATTTAGAAAATAGCCTTGTGATCAAAAATCCACAAAAATTCTCGAGCTCTGAAAAATAAGAGAAGACAAACTTAGTTTATAAAAATCACATCATTTAATAAAATGAAGCACGTCTTCAATAAACTGTAGAAATATTCTCGTGCTTAGAAAAATCCGCCAAAATTTCTGTTGGAGCCGAGAGATGGTCATCTTCAACTGAAAAAAAATTAAGAGAAGACAAATGTAGGCTATAAAAATAATATCATTTAATAAAAAGTTCTATATCTTCCATAAAATGTAGAAAATAGCACCGAGCTTAAAAAATCCGCAAAAATGTTTGTTGGAACCGGGGAGATCGCCATCTTCAACAGAAAAATAAGAGAAGACAAATTTAGTCTATAAAAATCATATCATTTAATATAAAGATTCATATCTTACACAAAATGTAGAAAATATCTTGGAGCTCAAAAAAATCAGTAAAAATATTCGTTGGAACCGGGAGATCGTCATCGTCATCTGAAAAATAGAGAAGACAAAATTAGGCCAAAAATATATCATTTCATAAAGGATCAATATCTTCCAAAAAATGTAGAAAAACAGCTTCAAGTTATGAAAAATCCGCAAAAATGTCCATTGGAACCGGGAGTTCGTCATCTTCAACAAAAAAATTAAGAGAAGACAATAATATCACTTATAAAAACGTAGAAAATGACACGAGCTTATAAAAATATGCAAAATTGTCTGTCGGAACAGGGAGATCGCCATCTTCAACTGAAAAATAAGTGAGACAAAATTAGGACAAAAATCATATCATTTAATAAAAAGATCCATAGTTTCTAGAAAATTAGAAAGTAATATCGAGGTCAGAATAATACGTAAAATGTCCATTAGAATTGAGAGATCGTTATCTTCAATTGAAAAATAAAAGAAGAAAAAATTAGGCCAATAAATCATATCATTTAATAAAAAGATCCATGACTTCTTGAAAATGTAGGAAAATAGCCCCGAGCTCAGAGAAATCCGCAAAATGTCATATGGAACCAGGAGGTATCTTCAACTGAAAAAATAAGAGAAGACAAAATTAGTTTATAAAAATCATATCATTTAATATAAAGATTCATATTATACAAAAAATATTGAAAATATCCCGTATCTCAAAACAAATCCGCACAAATGTCCATTGGAACTGGGGATCACCATCTTCAAAGTAAAAAAGGAGAAGACAAAATTAGGCCAAACAATCACATCATTTCATAAAAAGATACATATCTTCTAGAAATTGTAGAAAAATAGTCTCAAGCTAAAAATGCAAAAATGTCAGTTGGAACCGGGAGATCGCCATCTTTAACTAAACAAATAAGAGAAGACAAGAGTTGGCTATGAAAATCAAATTATTTAATAAAAAGTTCTATATCTTCCATAAAATGTAGAAAATAGCACCAAACTCAAAAAAAATACGCAAAAATGTCCGTTGGAACCGAGAGATCGCCATCTTCAACTAAAAAATATGAGAAGACAAACGTAAGAAAAAACAAATCATTTAATAAAAAGATACATAAATTTCCGAAAATCTAGAAAATAGCCTTGAGCTTAGAAAAACCGCAAAAATGTTCGTTGGAGCAGGGAGATCATCATCTTCAACTGAAAAAATATGAGAAGAAAAAATTAGAATATTAAAATCATATAACTTAATATAAAGATTCTTACCTTCCAGAAAGTGAACAAAATTGCCCCAAGCTCAGAAAAATCGGCAAAAATGTCCTTTAGAACCGTGGGATCGCCATCTTCAACTGAATAATAAGGAAAGACAAAATTAGGATATAAAAATCAAATCATTTAATATAAAGATTCATATCATACAAAAAATGCAGAAAATGGCTCGGAGTTCAGAAAAATCCGAAAAAAAATGTCTGTTGGAACCGGGTGATCGCCATCATTAACTGGAAAATAAGAGAAGACTAAATTAGGCCAAAAATCATATCAATTAATAAAAACATGCATTTCTACCATAAAATGTAGAAAATAGCACTGAGCTCAGAAACATATGCACAAATGTCCGTTAGAACCGTGAGATCGACATCTTCAACTAAAAATAAAGAGAAGACAAAATTAGGCCAAATAATCATAGTATTTAATAAAAAGATTCATTTCTTCCAGAAAAAGTTGAAAAAAATCACAAAGCTAAGAAAAATCCACAAAAATGTCCGTTGGAACCTAGAGATCGCCATCTTCAACTGAAAAAATATGAGAAGACAAAATTAGGCTATACAAATCTTGTCATTTAATAATGTGATCATTATCTTTAATAAAATGTAGAAAATAGCATGGAGCTCAGAAAAATCCGCAAAAATGTCTGTTGGAACTGGGAGATCGCCATCTTCAACTAAAAAATAAAAGAAGAAAAAATTAGAATATAAAAATCATATCATTTAATATAAAGATTCTTATTTTCCAGAAAGTGTAGAAAATAGCCACGAGCTCAGAAAAATCCGCAAAAATGTCCGTTAGAAACCAAGAGATTGCCATCTTCAACTTAAAAATAAGAGAATACAAAATTAGGCCAAAATATCATATCATTTAACAAAATGATACATATCTTCCAAAAATGTGGAAAATGGCCGGGAGGTCAAATAGCCGGGAGGTCAAAAAATCCACAAAAATATCCGTTGGAACCGGGAGATCGTAATCTTCTGCTGAATATCAGAGAAGACAAAATTAGGCTTAAAATCATATCATTTAATAAAAAGATCGCCATCTTCAACTAGAAAATAAGAGAGGAAAAATTTAGGCTATAAAAATCATATCAATTAATAAAAAGATATATATCTTTCATAAAATGTAGAAAATAGCACCAATCACAGAAAATGATATATAAAAATCTTATCAGTTGAAGATGGTGATGTCCCGGTTACAACGGAAAATTTTATAGATGAAGATGGCAATTTCTCGGCTTCGAATTTTGTGTTCTCTTATATTTCGGTTGAAGATGGTGATTTCTCAGTTTCCACAGACATTTTTGGCCTAAATTTTTTGTCTTCTTGATATCATTTAATAAAACGATCCATATCTTCCAGAATATGTGAAAAATAGTCCGAATTTTCAGAAAAATCCGTAAAAGGTCCGTTGGAATCCGGAAGATGGCCATCTTCAACCGAAATATAAGTGAAGACAAGATCAAACCTGAGCGGGGAGATGTCCGCCGCCACTCATCTCCAAGATCAAACCTGAGAGATACTCATCACCTCAAGATGTGAGGGAAGATTTCGAGTCCTGGCACTCGTTCGATCCAGCATAATCTGAGCTCAAAGCCGAGATGCTCGCCATGCCGAGCTCTCTTCGCAAGCCAGGCCGAAGCACCACCGTCCGAGTTCGAGCAACCAAGCAGCTCCTCCGATCGTGGCCGAATCCCGAAGCACCACCATCCGAGTTCCAGCAACCAAGCAGCTCCTCCGACCGTGGCCGAGCCGATCTGGCCGAAGCACCACCATCCGAGTTCGAGCAACCAAGCAGCTCCTCCGACCGTGGTCGAGCCGATCTGGCCGAAGCACCACCATCCGAGATCAAGCATCTCGATCGCTCCTCTGACCGTGCTGCTGGGTCCCCCGCTTGTGAACTGCTCCTGCATCCACCCGAGCTGGACGAAGTAGTGGCAGAGCGCCACCATGGAGTCTTCGAAAGTCTTCACAAGGTCCTCACCCCCTTCGTCGACCATAAGTCGAGGGGCAACTCCCCTCGCAACCAAATGAACGGATCGGTCGAAAAGCTGGGGGCAACCCCTCATTAAGCCGATCTCTCCTACTTCGGCCATAAGCCGAGGGGCAACTCCCCTCGCAACCGAACGAACGAATCGATCAAAGGGCTGGGGATAACCCCCCAGCAAGTCGATCACTCCTACGTCGGCCGTAAGTCGAGGGGCAACTCCCCTCGTAACCAAAAGGATTGGTCGTAAGGCTAGGGGCAACTTTCCCAGCTGGCCGATCACACGATTGACCCTAAGATTGGGACTAGCTCTCCGGCAGGCCAATCAACCCGTCGATCATAAGGCTGGGGGCAACTGCCCTAGCAGACCGTCAAGATCAACCATAAGGCTGGGGAAAAATCCCCCATTTGGCTGATCACTCGATTGACCATAAGACTGGGGTCATCCCCAGCAGGCCAATTGACCCGTCGATCACAAGGCTGGGGGCAACTCTCCCAGCAGACCGACCAGATCAACCATAAGGCTGGGGCAACTCCCCCAGTTGGCTGATCACTCGATTGACCCTAAGACTGAGTGGTAGCTCCCCCAGCAGGCCAATCGACCCGTCGATTATAAAGCTGGGGACAACTCCCCCGGCGGACCGACCACATCGACCGTAAGG
>JAULAV010009644.1:0-14806 GCA_030789695.1 Scilla litardierei
GATTTTTCTAAGCTGGGTGCTATTTTCTACATTTTATGTAAGATATATCTCTTTTTATTAAATAATATGATTTTTATAGCCTACATTTTCTTCTCTTAATTTTTCAGTTGAAGATGGCGGTCTCCCGTTTCCAACAGACATTTTTGATGATTTTGGTTAGAATGGGGCACTTTTTCTACATTTTCTGGAAGATATGGACCTTTCTACTAAAAGATATGATTTTTTAGCCTGATTTTGTCTTCTCTTTTTTAAGTTGAAGATGGCAATCTCCCAGTTCCAACGGACATTTTTGCAGGTTTTTCTGAGCTTCGGAGTATTTTCTACATTTTCTATAAGATATGGACCTTTTTACTAAATGATATGGTTTTACAGCCTAATTTTGTCTTCTGAAGATGGCCATCTCAGGGTTCAAACGGAAATTTTTGCGTATTTTCTGACCTCGGGGCTATTTTCTAAATTTTTTTGGAAGGTAAGGATCTTTTTATTAAAGTATATGATTTTTGGCCTAAGTATGTCTTCTCTTATTTTTCAATTGAAGATGGCGATCTCCCAAATCCAATCGACATTTTTGCTGATTTTTCTGAGCTCGGTGCTATTTTTCGACATTTTATGGAAGATATGTATCTTTTTATTAAATGGTATGATTTTTATAACCTATATTTGTCTTCTCTTATTTTTGTCAGTTAAAGATGGTAATCTACCATTTCCAATGGACATTTTTGCTGAATTTTCTTAGTTTGGAGCAATTTTTCTACATTTTCTGGAAGATATGTACCTTTTTATTAAATAATATGAGTATTTGGCCTAATTTTGTCTTCTCTTTTTTCAGTTGAAGATGTCGATCTCCCGGTTCCAACGAACATTTGAGCGGATTTTTCTGAGCTCCGGACTATTTTCTGCATTTTATGTAAGATATGGACATTTTAAATGATATGGTTTTTACAGTCTAATTTTGTCTTCTGTTTTTTTAGTTGAAGAGGGCCATCTCCGGATTTAAACGAACATTCTTGCGTATTTTTTTAGTCCGGAGCTATTTTCTCCATTTTGTGGAAGATATGAATATTTTTATTAAATGATATCATTTTGGCCTAATTTTGTCTTCTCTAATTTTTCAGTTGAAGATGGCGTTCTCCAGGTTCCAACAGACATTTCTAATATTTTTTTGAACTCCGTACTATTCTAATATTCTGTAAGATATGAATATTTATATTAAATGATATGCTATCTTAAGCCTAAATTATCTTCTCTTATTTTTCAGTTGAAGATGTCGTTCTCCCGGTTCCAACGGACATCTGCTCAGAACTATTTTCAAAAGTTCATTGCAGATATGGATCTTTTTATTAAATGATATGATTTTTGTAGACTAAGTTTGTCTTCACTTATTTTTCAGTTGAAGATGGTGATCTCCCGGTTCCAACGGACATTTTTGCGGATTTTTCCGACCTCGAGGCAATTTTCCAAAATTTCTGGAAGATATAAATCTGTTTATTAAATGATATGATTTTTGGCCTAATTTGTCTTCCTTATTTTTCAGTTAAAGATGGCGATCTCTTGATTTCAACGGACATTTTTTGGGATTCTTTTGAGCTACGGGCTATTTTCTACATTTTCTTTAAGATATGAATCTTTATATTATAGATATGATTTTTATAACCTAATTTTGTCTTCTATTAATTTTCAGTTGAAGATGGCACTCTCCCGATTCCAACTGAGATTTTTGCGGATTTTTTAGAACGGTGCTATTTTTCTACATTTTCAGAAAGTTATGGATCTTTTTATTAAATGATATAATTTTTTTGCCTAATTTTCTCTTCTCTTATTTTTTAAGTTGAAGATGGCGATCTCCCAGTTCTAATAGACATTTTCACAGATTATTCTGACCTCGTGGCTATTTTTGAAGATATAGATCTTTTTATGAAATTATATGATTTTTGGCCTAAGTTTGTCGTCTCTTATGTTTTTTTAATTGAAGAAGGCGATCTCCCAGTTCCAACTGACATTTTACATATTTTTATAAGTTCGGTTCTATTTTCAACATTTTATGGAAGATATGGATCATTTTATTAAATGGTATAATTTTTATAACCAACGTTTCTCTTCTCTTATTTTTTTCTGTTAAAGATGGCGATATGCCGGTTCTAATGCAAATTTTTGCAGATTTTTCTTAACTTGGCGCTATTTTTCTACGTTTTCTGGAAAATATATATCTTTGTATTAAATATTATGATTTTTTGTCCTAATTTTGTTTTCTCTTTTTTCAGTTGAAGATGGCAATCTCTCAGTTCCAACGAACATTTATGCAGATTTTATTGAGCTCCGGGCTATTTTCAACATTTTATCTAATATTTGGATCTTTATATTAAACGATATAATTTTTAGCCTAATTTTGTCTTCTCTTATTTTTTTTTAGTTGAAAATGGCGATCTCCCGGTTCCAACGGACATTTTTACGAATTTTTCGGAGCTATGAGCTATTTTCGAAATTTTCTGGAAAATATTGATCATCTTATTAAATGATAGGATTTTTGGCCTAATATTGTCTTCTTTTATTTTTCACTTGAAGGTGGTGATCTCCTGGTTCGAACGGACATTTTTTGCTGATTCTTTTAAGCTCCGTGCTATTTTCTACATTTAAGGAAGTATGTATATTTTTATTAAATGATATGATTTTTATAGTCTACATTTTTCTTCCTTTATTTTCAATTGAAGGTGGCGATCTACCGGTTCCAACGGACAATTTTGCTGATTTTTCTTAGTTTGGGGCAATTTTTCTACATTTTCTGGAAAATATTGACCTTTTATTAAATGATATTATTATCTGTCTTCTCTTTTTTTCAGTTGAAAATGACATCCCCCAGTTCCAACAGACAATTAAGCGGATTTTTGTTAGCTCCGGGTTATTTTCTACATTTCCTGTAAGTTATGAATTGTTTAGTAAATGATATGATTTTAGAGCCTAATTTCGTCTTCTCTTATTTTTCAGCTGAATATGGCCATCTCCCAGTTCAAACGGAAATTTTTGCAGATTTTTCTGAGGTAATGGCTATTTTTCTACAATTTATGAAGTAATTGGATCATTTTATTAAATGATATGATTTTTGGGCTTAATTTTGTCCTCGCTTATTTTTTAGCTGAAGATGGCGATCTCCTGATTCCAACGGATATTTTTGCGGATTTTTCTGAACTCGAGGCTATTTTCTACATTTTCTTGAAGATATGTATCTTTTATTAAATCATTTGATTTTTGGCCTAATTTTGTCTTCTCTTATATTTCAGAAGAAGATGGCAATCTCCTGGTTCCAACGGTCATTTTTGAGGATTTTTCCGAGCTCCAGTCAATTTTCTACGTTTTCTGTAAGATATGAATCTTTATATTAAATGATATGATTTTTAATAGCCTAATTTTGTCTTCTCTTTTTTTCAGTTGAAGATGGAGAACTCCCAGTTCAAACGGATATTTTTGCGGATTTCACTTAGCTCGGGGCTATTTTCTGTATTTTCTGGAAGAAGTGGATCTTTTTATTAAATGATATGATTTTTGGCATAATTTTGTTTTCTCGTATTCAGTTGAAGATGGTGATCTCTCTACTCAAATAGATATTTTTATAGATTTTATTTAGCTCGGATCTATTTTCTGCTTTTTCAGGAAGATATGGATCTTTTTATTAAATGATATGATTTTGGCATCATTTTGTCTTCTATTATTTTTCATTTGAAGATGGCGATCTCCCCGGTTCCAATGGACATTTTTGTAGATTTTTCTGAGCTCGAATCTATTTTCTGCATTTTCTGAAAGATATGGATCCTTTTATTAAAAGATATCATTTTTGCCTAATTTTGTCCTCTCTTATTTTTCAATTGAAGATGGCAATATCCAGTTCCAACGGACATTTTGTGGAGTTTTATGAGCTCGTGTTATTTTCCACATTTTATGGAAGATATGTACCTTTTTATTAAATGATATGATTTTTATAGCCAACGTTTCTCTTCTCTTATTTTTTTCAGTTGAAGATGAGCATCTCCGGGTTCAAACGGAAATTTTTGCGGATTTTTTTGATCTTAGGGATATTTTTCTACATTTTATGGAAGAATAGATCATTTTATTAAATGATATTGGCCTAATTTTGTCTTCTCTTTTTTCGCTGAAGATGGCGATCTCCCAGTTCCAACGGACATTTTTGCAGATCTTGACCTCGAGGCTATTTTCTACATTTTCTGGAAGATATGGATCTTGTTATTAAATCATTTGATTTTTGGCATCATTTTATTTTCTTTTATTTTTCAGATGAAAATGGCGATATCCCGATTCCAACATACATTTTTGCCAATTTTTCTAAGCTCTAGGCTATGTTCTACATTTATATAAGATCTGCATCTTTATAATGAATGATTTAATTTTTATAGCCTAATTTTGTCTTCTCTGATTTTTCAGTTGAAGGTAGCATTCTCCCGATTTCGACGGACATTTTTGCAGATTTTTCTGAGCTCGGGTCTATTTTCTGCATTTTCTGGAAGATATGGTTTTTTTAAATGATATCATTTTGGCCTAATTTTGTCCTCTCTTATTTTTCAGTTGAAGATAGCGATCTCCCTGTTCTAATGGATATTTTTGCAGATTTTTTTGTGCTCGGAGCTATTTTCTACGTATTATTGAGAATATGGATCTTTTTACTAAATGATATGATTTTGTTCGCATAATTTTGTCTTCTCTTATTTTTCAGTTGAGAATGCCGATCACCTAGTTCCAGCGAACATTTATGCGGTTTTTTCTGAACTCGATATTATTTTTCTACATTTTCAGGAAGTTATGAAACTTTTTATTAAATGAAATTATTTTTGGCCTCATTTTGTTTTCTCTTATTTTCCAGTTCAAAATGGGGATCTCTCGGTTCCACCGAACATTTTTTCGGATTTTTCTTAGCTTCAGGCTATTTTCGACATTTTCTATAAGATATAAACCATTATATTAGTTGATATGATTTTTGTAGCCCAATTTTTGTATTCTCATATTTTTTCCGCTGAAAATCGCGATCTCCCGGGTCCAACAGACATTTTTGCGAATTTTTCAGAGCACGTGGCTATTTTTATACATTTTTTGAAAGTTATATATCTTTTTATTAAACGATATGATTTTTTGGCCTAATTTTGTCGTCTAATTTTTCCATTGAAGATGGCGATCTCTCGATCCAATGGATAGTTTTAGGGATTTTTCTGAGCACTGAGCTATTTTCTAAATTTACTTTAAGGTATGAATCTTTATTTAAAATGATATGATTTTTAGCTTAATTTTGTCTTCACTTATTTTTCAGTTGAAGATGTCGATCTCCCGGTTCCAACAGTATTTTTACGGATTATTTTGAGCACGGAACTATTTCAATAGTTCAGTGAAGATATGGAACTTTTTATTGAATGGTATGGTTTTATAGACTAAGTTTGTCTTCTCTGATGTTTCAGTTGAAGACGGCGACCTTCCGGTTCCAACTGACATTTTTACGGATAGACAACGGGGCTATTTTCAAAATTCTCTAGAAGATATGTATATTTTTATTAAATGATATGATTTTTTGCCTAATTTTGTTTTCTCTTATTTTTCAGTTGAAGATGTCGATTTTCCAGTTCCAACAGACATTTTGGAGATTTTTCTGAGCTCTGAGCCATTTTCTACATTTTAGGGAAGATATGGATATTTTTTATTAAATTATATGATTTTTATGCTAAATTTTTCATCTCTTATTTTTTAAATTGAAGATGGTCATCTCCCGATTCCAACGGACATTTTTGCGGATTTTTATGTAATCTGTGGTATTTTTCTAAATTTTTGGTAAGTTATGGATATTTTTATTAAATGATATGATTTTTGGCCTAATTTTGTCTTTTCTTATTTTTAAATTGAAGATGGCGATCTCTCGGTTTCTAACGGACATTTCTGCATATTATTCTAACATCTATGCTATTTTCTAAATTTTCTTGGAAGATATGGTTCTTTTATTAAAATATATGATTTTTGGCCTAAGTTTGTCTTCTCTGATTTTTTTCCAGGTGAAGATGGCGATCTACCAGTTCTAACTGAAATTTTTGCAGACTTTTCTTTGCTTGGACTTTTTTCGACATTTTTTGTAAGATATGTATTTTGTTATTAAATGATTTGATTTTTTGGGCTAATTTTGTGTTCTCATTTTTCAGGTGAAGATGGCGATCTGCTGGTTCCAACAGACATTTTTACGGGTTTTTCAGAGCTCTAGGCTATTTTCTATATTTTATGAAAGAGATGAATCTTTCTTATTAAAGGATATTATTGTTTGGCCTAATTTTGTCTTCTCTTATTTTTCAGTTGATGAAGGCGATCTCCTAGTTCCAACAAACATTTTTACGGATTTTTCAAAGCTCAAGGCTATTTTCTATATTTTATGAAAGATATGAATCTTTTTATTAAAGGATATGATTTTTGGCCTAATTTTGTCTTCTCTTATTTTTTAGTTGAAGATGGCGATCTCCCGGTTCCAACAGACATTTTTGCGGATTTTATGAGTTTCAAGCTATTTTCTACATTTTATGGAAGATTTGGCTCTTTTTATTAAATGATACGATTTTTGTAGCCTAAGTTTGTCTTGTCTTATTTTTCAGTTAAAGATGGCGATATCCCGGTTCCAACGGACATTTTTGCGGATTTTTCTGAGCTAGGGTCTATTTTCTATATTTTATGGTAGATATGGATCTTTTTATTGAATGATGTGATTTTTATAGCCTAAGTTTGTTTTCTCTTATTTTTCAGTTTAATATGGCGATCTCCTGTTTCTAACGGACATTTTTGCTGATTCCTCTGATCCCGAGTTTATTTTCTTTATTTTCTGGAAGATATGGATCTTTTTATTAAATAACATGATTTTGGGCCTAATTTTGTCTTCTCTTATTTTTTTCCGTTGAATATGACGATCTCCCGGTTCCAACGGACCTTTTTGCAAATTTTTCTTAGCTCCAGGCAATTTTCTGAATTTTCTGTAAGACTTAGATCTTTATATTAAATGATTTAATTTTTATAGTCTAATTTTGTCTTCTCTTATTTTTCAGTTAAAGATGACGATCTTTCGGTTCTAACAGAAATTTTGGCGGATTTTTCTTAGAACTTGGCTATTTTCTACATTTTTAAAATACATAGATCATTTTATTAAATGATATGATTTTGGGCTTATTTTGTCTTCTCTTATTTTTTTATTGAAGATGGCGATCTCCCAGTTCCAACAGATATTTTTGCGGATTTTTCTGAGCTTGGGACTATTTTCTACAGTTTATTGAAGATATGTATCTTTTATTAAATTATATGATTGTTATCGCCTAATTTTATCTGCTCTTATTTTTTAGTTGAAAATGTCGATCTCCTGACTCCAACAGAAATTTTTGCAGATTTTTCTGAACACCATGCTATTTTCTACAATTTCTTTAAGATATGAATCTTTATTTTAAATGATATGATTTTTATGGCTTAATTTTGTTTTCTCTTGTTTTTTCGTTGAAGATGGCCGACTCGTCTCAAAATGTGTGAGCGATACTCCCAAGTGTAGGAGATCGAACAAGTAATAATCATGGTGAGTCCAGGTATCGTATCCACGGGACAACTGACCAACAAAACCACGAACTTCAGTTTATAAAGAGTACTAAAACGATAATAAACAACCACCTATCAGAGATATAAGTAATGGTGTCGATGGTTTAAAATAATAAAAGAGAATCATACGATAATTACGGTGAATTCGATACTATGGCCTAATATGGAGAGTATGTTTTGGTAGTGATTTCGTTAGGGTATGTGCAATCAATGATTATTAATATCTTTTCTATAACTCAACGTTTCGTCCGGCTAGGGCACGAGAACGTCGGAAAGTATTGCGATAAAGAGCGTAAACTAGTGCCAAAAAGTAATCACGTATATCATCGATTTCCGGAAGAAAATACGCACAAGTGTCCTCTCGGGTCACGATACATCCTCTCGGATCGCATCATGATAAGTCTTACTCAGATCATATTCGATTCAAGCTTGTCCACCTCTCCGTATAACATACCCAAACAAGATATATGTAGAAATCAATGAAATACGCAATATAACGTGAATATAGGGCGAAAAGATATTGAAATCAATGATTACAACACTCTAACTACATCAACACCAAACATATAGAGATTACCCACGCATGGAGAGAAAATAAACAATATTCATAGACAAATACATGCTCAAAGTCTAAAAATACGTGACAAATACTCCAAATACAAGCCAAATACGTGAAATACAATGGTAAAGATAGGAAAAATATCACCAAACCTCTCCAAATAGACCCTAGATCTCCTTTAGATGATAGCTCCTGCCTCTGTCTCCAGGGCCTCCAAATATCATGCCAAAATACGGCTCCTAGATTCCCAAATACGCAAGAATACCCCCAAAACCCTAAAAATACGTATATATAGGAGCATTGCAGGTTTGGGGGACCTTAGCGGGTTCGAAACCCGCTTCATTATGAGGGTGCAAATGTGAGCCATTAGATCTGGGCGGGATTGTGTGTGGACGCGCCCCGTGGCATGCAGGTCGAATCGTCGCCCGTAAAGCTGTATTTCTTTGCGTTGCTGGCCATTGGGTTTTGATCCAGTGGTGGTGATATCACCGTGTCGCCGCTCTGCTCTCGACCATGTGATGTCCGAGCAACGGCCTTGATTCTGCCACGTCGCCCGTATAACTTACTCAATTCGAATCCAAATCGGGATGATTCACGGTCGTTAGATGATGATCTTACGGCTTATAGCGTGTCGCGTTACCCGCTTGTTGTGAGACGTCGGATTAGAGCAGGAGTGTGTGGCTGTGCACCATGTGTCCCATCATTTGAGCGGGCATATATAAGCCGTATTTCATGCGTATTTATGATGTATTTCTCCATTTAAAATGGTATTCTGCATTCAAAAATTCATAGAAATTAGCACAGATCTAAAAAAATACAAATAAATAGTTATTGGAATCGTGAGATCGAGATTTTCGTACTGAAAATATAAAAAGGGTAGAAATACTCAGTATATTGCTGTTTTGTGCATAGAATGAGAGTTTGCTCTAATAATTAAGAATATTCTAAATTCAATCATACTAGAGATCAAATACGTATCATATATGCACAAAATAGGTCTAAATGAGGTGTTTAATATGCAATATTCAACCTGAATCACCCCCCAACTAGCGATTTGCTAGTCCCTAGCAAATAAGAGCGATTAGATTGGATGATTAATAAAATTATAAATTCTATCAATCACTTATGGCATGGCTCAATAATACGGTTTCCAACATGATATTGACCATCAATATACACAATCCATGAATAAGATCAATCAGATGATATTTCTCTAATTTAATTTGAATAAATAACATGCGAGCATCGTTTTGCGCAAGCGAAAGTATAACACGTCGTTATATTCTAGTTTTCTTATTTCCAAGGAATTGGCATCTCAAAAAGATCGTTCAAATCATGGGTATTGAAGTTGCTTAGTTTATTCACCGTTTCTTTTTTTTCTTCTTTGACGACTTAGAATAATCTAGGTAACGAGCTTTCAGTTAATGACTCCTAGGCCAGACGAACTTCGGACATTAGGCTTAAAAGAGCCCCACGAACTTAATAATTCGAATCATCCAAGTTTTATTTTCTCCCTCTTTTTGAATGTACTCCCCATTCATCCATCTTTCAACGTGAATCTCCAATGCTTCTTGAGCCACACAGACCCTGCTAATTAATGAACATAAGGGAACGATGGATTTTTTCTTTCTCTCTTTTTTTTATTTTTTTCATAAGCAACTCAACATCCATTCTTCGAGCATAAACATTAATAATAAAGGCCAAATTTCTCTTCAACTTGAAGATTATTCTAATAAATCGTGTATACTTAAGCTTTTGTATCACAATAGCATGCATGAAATAAATTCAAACTATTTCGAGATATTAATCATGGAAATTGAAAGTTTTCATAAATAGCATATTAACGAGTAATTCCATGATGGAAAAATAATTAATTCAAGCCATAAACAATTTTTAAGAACTCAATCAATGCATAATCATCTGCATTTGTGGTATGTGAAGGAGTTTTAAATGATGAGAATTGGTGATTTATTCTTTTCTTTTGCTTTATTTTTAAAAATCCTAAGGTCTCATACACTCCCTCCAACGAAAGATGAACATTGTCCTCAATGTCGAAGAGGGTACGAGTTTATTCAAAAGCTCTAAAAAGCATATAAAAAATTTATACTAATGGAAAGAACACACCATGGTCAAATGGTGGATCACGGATCCTTAATGGTAGAGGAAGTTGTTCTATTTGCTCCTTGCGCTCCTCGACGAGTATTCTTTCTCCACTCGCTTCCTTATGACCCAAGCATCGACACAACCCATTATATCTCCTCCATATGTGTATGTTTTTCCTGCATGAGATACGTTGTGTCAAATAAAGATGGACGAAATTGATTATCCAGAAGGCTTGCCATAATGGGTCGTCATAAACGCTAAAAGGTTTTAAAGCTAATTGACGACCATCTGAATCTGAAAGATTTGGAATTTAAATTTGAGATTCAGAACTATAGTGTATAAGTTCATGAGAACTTCCCTGAAAAGGATCAATATTCTTGATTTGATACTCTGCTTCAGGATGAGGTGGAAGTGGCTGCTGAAACACATCTGTAGGGATGTATGGCTTGGGCTCCAATGTAGTCTGTAAGCTCTCTCCCTCGCTCATATCTTCCTCTTCATAGCAGTGATAACCTGTAGCAGTCCATCCAATGTACGTGTACTCCTCAGGTGAGGCAGATGATTCTGAAGGAAGACATGGTTCAAGTTCAATGATTTTACTCTCGCCATCACTTGTCTCCACTCCATCTTCATCATCGTCAAGTGAAGATGGAGTGGAGACAAGTGATGAAGATGATGAAGATGATGATCTGAGGATCAATCTCCAAGATATGGCGTAGTTCTCTCTTACACTGTAAGGTCCTGCAAGTACCACCATGCATCCTCTGTCGTACATGAAAAGAATTTTCCATTGCATCTCTTCTGCACGAAATCCATCGTAGGAGGGTGTAATCCTGTGTAGAAAATCTGCAGGAGATGATCATCATGGAAGCTATGGGATGGGCACACAAGCATTAAATCGTTGAACCTCCTCAAATCCTGATGGTAGGCCTCCTTATCAACTTGGATGAAGTTCGCAATTTGTTGCTTCATAGCCTACTGCCTCTGTGCTTGTCACACGAAAGGAGACAAGAATCTCTTAAGGAAGTCAGCCTGAAAGGATAACCAAGTAAATAATGAGTCATGAGGTAAAGCATCAAACCAAGATATAGCATTGTCTCTTAAAGAATACGGGAAATCTTTAATACATAGTCTTTCAATGTGCTCAAGCTTTTTCCCATGAAACAATTGGTGGCATATCTTTTCAAACTCTTGCACGTGTAAATATGGATTCTCCTCCTCCGTACGAAGAAAGACTAGTAGGATTCGGGTCAAATCAGAAATAAAGTTTAAAAAGTATGCATCACCATCCATATATTTTTTTAAAAAAGAACAAAGATATGAAAATAAAAAGAAAAAATCCCAAGCTAGAAGGTCACTGAATGTTCCCCTAAACGAACTGAAATTGTAGCCTACACGTGCCGTTATCCCCAGCAACGGCACCAAAATCTTGACTCGTCTCTAAATGTGTGAGCGCTACTCCCAAGTTTAGGAGATCGAACAAGTAATAATCCTGGTGAGTCCAGGTATCATATCCACGTGACAACTGACCTGCAAAATCACAAACTTCAGTTTATAAAGAGTACTAAAACGACAATAAACAACCACCTATCAGATATATAAGTAATGGTGTCGATGGTCTAAAATAATAAAAGAGAATCATACAATAATTATGGTGAATTCGATACTATGGTACTAATATGGAGAGTATGGGTTGGTAGTGATTTTGTTAGGGTATGTGCAATCAATTATTATTAATATCTTTCCTATAACTCAACGTTTCGTCCGGCTAGGACACGAGAACGTCGAAAGGTATGCCGATAAAGAGTGTAAAATAATGCCAAAAAGTAATCACGTATGTCATCGATTTCCTGAAGAAAATACACACAAGTGCCCTCTCGGGTCACGATACATCCTCTCAGATCGCATCACGAATAAGTCTTACTCAGATCATATTCGATTCAAGCTTGACCACATCTCTGTATAACATACCCAAACAAGATATAAGTAGAAATCAATGAAATACACAATATAACGTGAATTTAGGACGAAAAGATATTGAAATCGATGATTACAACACCCTAACTACATCAACATCAACACATATAGAGATTAGCCATGCATGGAGAGAAAATAAACAATATTCATAGACAAATACATGCTCAAAGTCTCAAAATACGTGACAAATACTCCAAATACAAGCCAAATACGTGAAATACAATGCTAAAGATAGGAAAAATATCACCAAACCTCTCCAAATAGACCCTAGATCTCCTTTAGATGATAGCTCCTACCTCTGTCTCCAGGGCCTCCAAATATCATGCCAAAATACGGCTCCTAGAGCCCCAAATACGCAAGAATACCCCCAAAACCCTAAAAATACGTATATATAGGAGCATTACAGGTTTGGGGGCCTTAGCGGGTTCGAAACCCGCTTCATTATGTCGACACAAATGTGAGCCGTTAGATCTGGTCAGGATTGCCTTGGACGCGCCACATGGCATGCGGGTCAGATCATCGCCCGCAAAGCTGCGTTTCTTTGCGTTGTTGGCCATTGCATTTTGATCCAACGGTGGTGATATCGTCGCATCGTCGCTCAGCTCTCGATCGTCCAATGTCTGAGCAACGGCCCTGATTCCGCCACGTCGCTCGTATTACTTACTCAATTCGAATCAAAATCGGGATGATTCTCGGTCGTTGAATGATGATCTTGCGGCTTATAGCGTGCCGTGTCGCCCGCATGCTTGGAGATGTCGGATTAGAGCTGAAGCGGGTGGATGTGCGCCATGTGCCCCCTCATTTGAGCGGGTGTATATATGCCGTATTTCATGCGTATTTCTGTCGTATTTCTCCATTTAAAATGGTATTCTGTATTCAAAAATTCATAGAAATTAGCACAGATTTCAGAAAAATACAAATAAATAGTCGTTGGAATCGTGAGATCGAGATCTTCATACTAAAAATATAAAAAGGGCAGAAATACTTAGTATATTGCTGTTTTGTGCATATAATGAGATTTTTCTCTAATAATTAAGAATATTCTTAATACGATCGTATTAGAGATCAAATACGTATCATATATGCACAAAATGGGTCTAAATAAGGTGTTTAATATGCAATATTCAACCCGAATCAATGGAAAACTCCCGGTTATAACAGAGATTTTTGTAGATTTATATTAGCTACGGGTATTTTCAACATTTTCTGTTAGATATGAATATTTATGTTAAATGATATGATTTTTATAGCCTAATTTTTCTTCTCTTGTTTTTCTGTTGAAGATGGTGATCTCCCAGTTCCAACGGACGTTTTTGCGTATTTTTCTGATATATGGGCTATGTTCTACATTTTCTAAAAGATGTGGATCATTTTATTAATGATACGATTTTTGGCCTAATTTTGTCTTCTCTTTTTTTGTTAAAGATAGCGATCTCCTGGTTCCAACGGATATTTTTGCGGATATTTCTAAGCACAGATCTATTCTCTACATTTTACTGAAGATATGGATCTTTTTATTAAATGATATAATTTTTGTAGCGTAATTTTTTCTTCGCTTATTTTTAGTTAAGTATGCTGATCTTCAAGTTCCAACGGAAATTTTTTTGCGGATTTTTCTAAACTCAGGGTGATTTTTCTACATATTCAGGAAGATGTGTATCTTTTTATTAAATGATACGATTTTTGGCCTAATTTTGTCTTCATTTATTTTTTCTTTGAAGATGGTGATCTCCCGGTTCTAACAGACATTTTTACGGATTTTTCTGAGCTCCGGGCTGTTTTCTACATTTTCTGTATGATATGAATCTTTTATTAAATGATATGATTTTTATAGCACAAGTTTGTCTTTCCTTATTTTTAAGTTGAAGATGGCGATCTCTCGGCTCTAAAGGATATTTTTATAGATTCCTATCATCTCGGGCTATTTTCTACATTTTCTGAAAGATATATTTCTTTTTATTAAATGATATATTATTTTTGGCCTTATTTTGTCTTCTCTTATTTTTCAGATGAAGATGGCGATCTCCCTGTTCCAACGGATATTTTTGCGGATTTTTCTGATCTACCGGCTATTTTCTATATTTTCGGTAAGATATGTATCTTTATATTAAATGATAGGATTTTTATAACCTAATATTGTCTTCCCTTATTTTAAAGTTGAAGATGGCGATCTCCTGGTTAAAACAGACATTTTTGCTGATTTTTTCTGAGCTCAATGTAATTTTCTTCATTTTATTGAATATATGGATATTTTTATCAAATGATATGCTTTTTGTATTCTAATTTTGTCTTCTCTTATTTTTCAGCTCGGTGCTATTTTTCTACATTTTCTCGAAGATGTGGATATTTTTATTAAATGATATGATTTATGGCCTAATTTTGTCTTCTCTTATTTTTTTTCATTGAAGATGGTGATCTACCGGTTTCAACGGACATTTTTGCGGGATTTTTCTGATCTCCGCGATTTTTTTCTAAATTTTCTGTAAGATATGAATCTTTATATTAAAGCTTATGATTTTTATAGCCTAAATTTCTCTTCTTTTATTTTTCAGTTGAAGATGGCGA
>JAULAV010009645.1:0-45398 GCA_030789695.1 Scilla litardierei
AGGACCGAGTGAATGCGATCTTCAAGTAAAATAAAACAGAAGACAAAATTACGCCAAAAAATCATTAAATTTAATATAAAGGTCGCCATCTTCAATTGGAAAATAAGAGAAGACACTCTTTGGGTATAAAAAATCATATCATATAATAAAATGTCCTTATCTTTCAAAAAATGTAGAAAATAGTCTAGACCATAGAAAAATCCGCAAAAATGTAAGTTGGAACACCGGGAGCTCGCAGCTTCAACTTGAAAATAAAAGAAAACAAACTTAAGCTCTAAAAATCATATCATTTAATTAAATGATCCATATCTTCCTTCAAAATAAAGAAAATAGCACCGAGCTCAGAAAATCCGAAAAAATTTCCATTGGAACCGGGAGATCGCTATGTTTAACTGAAATTTAGAGAAGACAAAATTTGGCAATAAAATCATATCATTTAATATAACGATTCTTATTTTCCATAAAATTCGAAAAATATCCATGGATCAAAAAAATTCTGCAAAAATATCTGTCGAAACCTGGAGATCAATAAATTTAATGAAAAAAGAAAACAAAATTCGACCAAGAAATCATATCATTTAATAAACTGGTCGATATCTTCCAGATAATATAGAAAATAGCCAAGAGCTCAGAAAATTCAGCAAAAATATCCGTTAGAACCAGAAGATCTCTAAATTTATCAAAAAGGAAAATAAAATTTGGCCAAAAAATCATATCATTTAATAAACCGGTCGATATCTTCCAAATAATACAGAAAATAGCACAGAGCTAAGAAAAATGCGCAAAAATATTCGTTGGAACCGAGAGATCACCATCATTAACGAAAAAATATAGGAAGATAAATTAAGCCCAAAATCATATCATTTAATAAAACGACTGATATCGTTCAGAAAATACAGAAAATAGCCTCAAAGTCAGAAAAATTCGCAAAAATGTCCGTTGGAACTGGGAGACCACCATCTTCAAGTGAAAATATGAGAAGACAAAATTAGGCTAGAAAAATCATATCATTTAATAAAAAGATCAATACTTTCTAGAAAATGTAGAAAATAGCCCCAGGCATAGAAAAATCCGCAAAAATTTCTGTTGGAACCGAAAGATAGCCATATTCACCAGAAAAATAAGAGTATGCGAAATAAAGCTAATAAATCATATAATTTCATAAAAGATACATATCTTCCTCAAAAAGTAGAAATGTGCGCGAGGTCAGAAAAACAGCAATAATGTTTGTTGGTACGGGGATATCACCATATTCAACTAAAAAATAAGAGAAGTCAAAATTAGGCTATAAAAATCATATAATTTAATAATAAGATCTATATCATATAGAAAATGTAAAAATACAATCGATCTCAGAAAAATTTGCAAAATGTCTGTTAGAATCGGGAGATCACCGTCTTCAACTGCAAAATAAGTGGAGATAAAATTAGGCTATAAAAATAATATATTTCAGTACAAAAGATCCAAATCTTCCAGAAAATGCAGAAAATAGTTCCGAGCTCAGAAAAATACGCAAAAATATCCTTTAGAACTGCGAGATCACCATCTTCAACTAAAAACATAAGAGAATAGAAAATTAGGCCAAAATCCTAGCATTTAAAAATGATCTAAAGATCTATATCTATCAGAAAATTTAGGAAAAAGCCCGAGCTCAGAATAATTAGCAAAAATATCCGTTGGAACCAGGAGAACGCCATCTTCAACTGAAAAATAAGAGAAGAGAAACTTAGGTTATAAAAAATCATATCGTTTAATAAAACATCCATATCTTCCAGAAAATGTAGAAAATAATCCCGAGCTCAAAAAAATCTGCAACAATATCCGATGGAACCGGAAGATCGCCATCTACAACTAAAAAATAAGAGTAGACAAAATTAGGATTTAAAAATCATATTAATATAAAGATCCGAATCTTACATAAAATGTAAAATATAGCGATGAGCTCAAAAAAATCCACAAAAATTTCTGTTGGAACTGGGAGATCGTTAAGTTCAATTGAAAAAATGAAAGAAAAAATTAGGCCAAAAAATCATTTCATTTAACAAAAAGATCTATATATTCCAGAAAATATAGAAAATAGTCCGGAGCTCACAGAAATCCGTAAAATGTCTGTTGGAACCGGGAGATCGTCATATTCAACTGAAAAATAAGAGAAGATAAAATTTTGCTACAAAAATTATTTCATTTAATATAAAGATATATTTCAGCAGAAAATGTAGAAAATATCTCGAGCTTAGAAAAAACCGCAAAAAAGTCAGTTGAAACCGAGAGATTGCCTTCTTCAACTGAAAATAGAAGAGAAGACAAAATTAGGCCAAAAAATCATATCATTTAAAAAATACATATCTTTAAGAAAATATAGAAAATAGACTCAACCTCAGAAAAATCGGCAAAAAAGTCTGTTGGAACCTTGAGTTCACCATCCTGAAAAATAAGCGATGACAAAATTAGTTTATAAAAATCATATCATTTATAAAGATCCATATCCTACAGAAAATGTAGAAAATAACACGTAGGTCAAAAAAATCCACAAAAATGTCCGTTGGAACCAAGAAATCGACATCTTCAATGAAAAAATAAGAGCAGCCAAAATTAGTTAAAAGAATCATATCAAACAATCCATATCTTCCAGAAAATGCAGAAAATATCCCCGAGCTCATAAAAATCCGCAAAAATTTCTGTTTGAACTGGGAGATGCCATCTTCAACTAAAAATAAGAGACGATAAATTGAGACGATAAAAACCAAATCATTTAATACCATAAAATTTAGAAAATAGCTCCGAGCACATAAAAATCCGAAAAATGTTAGTTGGAACAGAGAATTCACCATTTTCAATAGAAAAATAAGAGAACAAAAATTAAAACCTAAAAATCATATCATTTAATATATAGACCCATATCTTCCATAAAATGTAGAAAATATCACCAAGCTCACAAAAATCTGCAAAAAATATCCATTAAAACATGGAGATTGCCATGTTATACCGAAAAATAAGAGAAGACAAAACTATACTATAAAAATCATATCATTTGATATGAAGATACATATCTTACAGAAAATGTAGAAAATAGCTTAGATCTCATAAAAATTTGCAAAAATGTCAGTTGGAACCGGGAGATCGCTATCTTCAATGAAATAATAATAATAGAGAAAAACTAAAACCAAAAAGTTATAACATTTAATAAAATGATCCATATCTTCCAGAAAATATAGAAAATAACACCGATCTCCGAAAAATCGGTATAATGTCTGTTGGAACTATAAGATCGCCAACTTCGACTTAAAAATAAGAGAAGACAAAATTAGGCCAAAAATGATATCATTTAATAAAAAGATCCATATCTTCCAGAAAATTCAGAAAATAGCCCCGAGCTCAGAAAAATCGACATAACCGTCACAGTTGGAAGCATGAGATCGGAATTTTCAACTTAAAAAATAAGAGAAAATAAAATTAGGGCAAAAATCATATAATTTAATAAAACTATTCATATCATCCAGATAATGTAGAAAATAGGATGGAGCTCAGAAAAATCCGCAAAAATGTCCGATGAAACTGGGAGAACGTCATCTTCAACTGAAAAATAAGATAAGCGAAACTTAGGTTATAAAAATCATATCATTTAATAAAAGGCTCTGTAACGTCTAGAAATTGAGAAAATAGCCTCGAGTTTAGAAATATCTGCAAAAATGTCTGTTGGAACGGGGAGATATCCATCTTCAATAGAAAAATAAGAGAAGACAAAATTAATGTAAAAAAATCATATCATTTAATATAAAGATAAATGTATTCCAAAAAATGTGGAAAATAGCTTCGAACTCAGAACAATCTGCAAAAATATCTATTGGACCCGAGAGATTGCACTCTTCAACTTAAAAATAAGAGAAGACAAAATAGGCCAAAAAAACCATATCATTTAATAAAACGATCCATATCTTTCAGAAAAGTTAGAAAATAGCCCGAAGCTCTGAAAATCCGCAAAAATATCCGTTCGAACTAGGAGATTGCCATCAACTGAAAATTAAGAAAAGACAAAATTAGGCCAAAAACATATCATTTAATAAAAAGATCCATATCTTCCAGAAAATGTTGAAAAATTGCTTCGAGCTTAAAAAATCTCCTAAAATGGCCGTTGGAACCGGGAAATCGACAAATTCAACTAAAAAACTAGAGAAGACAAAATTATGTCAAAAAATCATATCGTTTAATAAAAAGAAACATATCTTCCAGAAAATGTAGGAATAGCCCCAAACTCAGAAAAATCCACAAAAATGTCTGTTGGAAACTGGAGATCGCCATCTTCAACTAGAAAATAAGAAAAGACAAAATTAGGCCAAAATATCTTGTCATTTAATAAAACAATCCATATCTTCCAAAAATGTGGAAAATTGGTCGTAGCTCAGAAAAATCCACAAAAATGTCCATTGGAACAGGATGATCGCCATCTTCAACTGGAATTTAAGAGAAGACAAAATTAGGCCAAAAATAATATCATTTAATAAAAATATTGTCATCTTCAACTGGAAAAAGAGAAGACAAATTTAGGATAAAAAAATCATATCAATTAATAAAAAGGATCATATCTTTGATAAAATGTATAAAATAGCACCAAGCTCAAAAATGATATATAAATATCTTTTCAGTTGAAGATGGCGATATCCCGGTTACAACAGACATTTTTATAAATGAAGATGGTGATTTCCACGTTCCGAATTTTGTATTCTCTTATCTTTCAGTTGAAGATGGCAATTTCCCGGTTCCAGCGGACATTTTTTGGCCTAATTTTGTCCTCTTTAATATCATTTAATAAACGATCCATATATTCCAGAAAATATGGAAAATATCGCGGAGCTCAGAAATATCCACAAAATTATCCGTTGGAACAGGAAGATCGCCAACTTCAACTAGAAATTAAGAGAAGACAAAATTAGGCCTAAAATCATATCATTTAATAAAACGTTCCATATCTTGTAGAAAATGTGGAAAATAGCCCGGAGCTCAGAAAAATCCACAAAAATTTCCTTTGGGACAGAGAGAATTCCTTCTTCAATGTAAATATAAGAGAAAATAAAATTAGGCCAAAAATCGTATCATTCAATATAAAGATCACAATCATCAGCTAGAAAATAATAGAAAACAAACTTAGGTTATAAAAATCATATCATTGAATAAAAAGATCCATATATTTGATAAAATGTAGAAAATGGCCCGAACCTCAGAACATCTACAAAAAATCCAATGGATCACCATCATCAACTTAAAAATAATAGTAGACATACTTAAGCATTAAAAATCATATCATTTAATGAAAAGATGCATAGACAGTTAGAACCGTGCTCAAAAAATATGCAAAAATATCAGTTAGAACCGGGAGATCGCTATGTCAACTGAAAACAATGAGAGAAGACAAAATTAGGCAATTAAAATCATTTCATTTAATATAAAGATTCTTATTTTCCATAAAATGTAGAAAATATCCCCGAGCTCAAAAAAATCTGCAAAAATATTCGTCGAAACCAGGAGAGGGCAAAATTTAACGAAAAACAAAGAATACAAAATTAGGCCAAAATATCATATTATTTAATAAAATGATCGATATCTTCCAAATAATACAGAAGATAGCCCGGAGCTCAGAAAAATCCTCAAAAATATCCGTGGGAACCAGGAGATCGCCATCATCAACGGTAAATTTAAGGGAAAACAAAATTAGAAAAAACCTAGAATTTAATAAAACGATCGTTATCTTACAGAAAATACATAAAATAGACCCGATGTCAGAAAAATCTACAAAAATTTCTGTTGGGACTGGGAAACTGCCATTTTCATTGGAAAAATAAAAGAAGACAAACGTAGACTATAAAATTCATATCATTTAATAAAAAATCCATATCTACAGTAAAATGTAGAAAATATCCTCGAGTTCAGAAAAATCGGCAAAAATTTCCATTGGAACCGGGAGATCACCATCATTAATTGAAAAATAAGAGAAGACAAAATTAGGCTAGAAAAATCATATCATTTATTAAAAAGATCCATATCTTATAGAGAATGTAGAAACAATCCAGAGTTCAGAAATATCGGCCAAAATATCCATTGGAACTGGGAAATCACCATCTTCAACTAAAAAATAAGAGAAGAGAAATTTAGGCTACAAAAATCATATAATGTAATAAAAAGATCCATATCTTCCAGAGAATGTAAAAAATAATCCCGTGCTCAGAAAAATTCAAAAAAATGTTTGTTGGAACCGGGAGATCGCAATCTTAAACTGGAAAAAATAAGAGAAGACAAAATTAGGCCAAAATATCATATCATTTAATAAAACGATCCATATCTTCCAAAAATGTGGAAAATAGGCCGGAGCTCAGAAAAATCCATCAAAATCTCTGTTGGAATCGGCTGGTCGCCATCTTCAACTGGAATATAAGAGAAGACAAAACTAGCCCAAAAATCATATCATTTAATAAAACGATCGTCATCTTCAACTGTAAAATAAGAGAAGAATAATTAAGAATAGAAAAATCATATCAACTAATAAAAATATCCATATCTTTCATAAAATGTATAAAATAGTACCAAGCTCAGAAAATGATATATGAAAATATTTTCAGTTGAAGATGGCGATATCCCAGAAACAACGGACATTTTTAAAGATGAAGATGTCGATTTCCATGTTTCGAATTTTCTCTTCTCTTATATTTCAGTTGAAGATGGTGATTTCTCGGTTCGAACAGACATTTTTGGCCTAATTTTATATTCTCTGATATCATTTTTAAAAACGATCCACATATTCTAGAAAATATGGAAACTAACCTGTACCTTAGAAATATCTGTAAAAATGTCCGTTGGAATCGGGAGATGGAAAACTTCAACTGGAAATTAAGAGAAGACAAAATTAGGCCAAAAAGATCATATCATTTAATAAATTGATCGATATCTTCCAGAAAACGTGGAAATAGTTCGGAGCTCAGAAAAATCAGCAAAATGCCCGTTGGAACCGGGAGATCGTCCTCTTCAACTTAAAAATAATTGAAGACAAACTTATGCTATCAAAATCATATCATTTAATAAAAATATAAATATCTCCCATAAAACAAAGAAAATAGCACCGGGCTCAGAAAATCCAAAAAATTCAGTTATAAACAGGAGATTGCTATGTTCAACTGAAAAATAAGAGCAGAAAAAATTTGGTAATAAAAATCATTCTATTTAATATAAAGATTCTTATTTTCCATAAACTGTAGAAAATATCCCCGAGTTCAGAAAAATCCGCAAAAATATCCGGCAGAACCGGGAGATCGCCAAATCTAACGAAAAAACAGAAGACAAAATTATGCCAAAAATCCTATCATTTAATAAAAAGATTGATATCTTCAAGATAATACAGAAAATAGGCCATAGCTCAGAAAAATCTGCAAAAATATCAGTTGGTTCTATGAGATCGCAATCATCAACGAAAAATAAGAGAAGACAAAATTCGGCCAAAATCACATCATTTAATAAAACGATCGATATCTTACAGAAAATACAGAAAATAACACCGAGTTTAAAAAATCGGCAAAAATGTTTGTTGGAACTGGAAGACCGCCATTTTCAAATGAAAAATAAGAGAAGATAAACGTAGGCTATATAAATCATATCATTTAATAAAAATATCCATAAGGACAATAAAACACAGAAAATAGCATCGAGGTCAGAAAAATCGACAAAAATTTCCATTGGAACTGGGAGATCGCCAACTTCAATTGAAAAATAAGAGAAGACAAAATTAGGATAGAAAAATCATATCATTTAATAAAAAGATCTATATTTTATAGAAAAAGTAGAAACTAGTCACGAGCTCAGAAATATTAGCACAAATGTCCATAGGAACCGGGATATTACCATCTTCAACTGAAAAATAAGAGAAGACAAAATTAGACTACAAAAATCATTTAATGTAATAAAAAGATCCATATCTTCGAGAAAATATAGAAAATAGTCCCGAGCTCAGAAAAAACCGCAAAAAAGTCTGTTGGAATCGGGAGATCGCATCTTCAATTGGAAAAATAAGAGAACTCAAAATTAGGCCAAAATATCATATCATTTAATAAACCCATCCATGTCTTCCAAAAATGTGGAAAATAGGCCGGAGCTTAGAAAAATCTGCAAAAATTTCCTGTGGAACCGGGAGATCGCATCTTCAATTGGAAAATAAGAGAAGTCAAAATTAGGCCAAAATATCATATCATTTAATAAAACAATCCATGTCTTCCAAAAAATGTGGAAAATAGGCCGAAGCTTAGAAAAATCTGCAAAAATTTCATTTGGAACCGGGAACATAAGAGAAGACACATCTTCAACTAGAAAATAATAGAAGACAAATTTAGGCTAGAAAAATCATATCATTTAATAAAAAGATCCATATTTTTCATAAAATGTAGAAAAAATAGTACCAAGCAAAGAAAATGAAATTTAAAAATCTTTTTAGTTGAAGATGGCAATATCTCGGTTACAATGGACATTTTTATAGATGAAGATGGTGATTTCCTAGTTCCAACAAACATTTTTGGCCTAATTTTGTCCTCTCAGATATCAATTAATAAAACGATCCACATCTTCCAGAAAATGTGGAAAATAGCTGGAGCTCCTAAATATCTGCAAAAATGTCCGTTAGAATCGGGAGATCGTCAACTTCAACTGGAAAATAAGAGAAGCCAAAATTAGTCCAAAAATTATATGATTTAATAAAACGATCCATATCTTCCAGAAAATGTGGACAATATCCCGGAGCTTGGACAAATCCACAATAATGTCCTTTAGGACCGAGAGAATGCCATCTTTAACTAAAATATAAGAGAAGACAAAATTAGGCCCAAAAAATCATATCATTCAATATACAGATCGCCATCTTCAATCGAAAAATAAGAGAAGACAAACATTGGTTATAAAAATCATATTATTTAATAAAAAGATCCATATTTTTCATAAAATGTACAAAATAGCACTGACCTTAGAAAAATTTGCAAAAATATCCGTTGGAACCGGGAGATCACCATCGTCAACTTAAAAATAATAGAAGACAAACTTAAGAAATAAAAATCATATTATTTAATAAAAAGATCCTTATCTTTCATAAATTAAAGAAAATAACACCTAGCTCAGAAAATCCGAAAAATGTCCGTTGGAACCGGGAGATTGCTATGGTCAATTGAAAAATAGGAGAAGACAAATTTTGGCCATAAAAATCATATCATTTAATATAAAGATTATTATTTTCCATAAAACTTAGAAAGTAACACCTAGCTCAGAAAAATCCGCAAAAATATCTGTTGGAACCGAGAGATCGTTAAATTTAACAAAAAAGACAAAATTTAGGCAAAAAATCATATCATTTACTAAAATTTCCTGATAACATAGAAAATAGCTCAGAGCTCAGAAAAATCCGCAAAATATATCCATAGAAACTGGGAGATCACCATCATCAACGAAAAAATATGAGAAGATAAAAATTAGGTCAAATATCATATCATTTAATAAAACGATTGATATCATTCAGAGAATACAGAAAATAGTCTCGAGGTCAGTAAAATACGCAAAAATGTTTGTTGGAACTGAGAGACCGCCATCTTCAAGTGAAAAATAAGAGAAAACAAAATTCGGCTAGAAAAATCATATCATTTAATAAAAAGATCCATATCTTCTAGAATATGTAGAAAATAACCCCAATCTCAGAAAAATCTGCAAAAATATCCATTGGAACCGAAAGATCGCCATATTCAACTTAAAATAAGAGTGGACAAAATTAAGCCAAAAAAATCGTACCATTTTATAAAAAAGTATATGTACGCCCGAGGTCAGGAAAATTCGCAAAAATGTCCGTTCGGACGGGGAGGTCGTCATCTTCAATTGAAAATATGAGAAGACAAAATTAGGTTATTAAAATCATATCATTTAACAAAAAGATACATATCCTATAGAAAATTTAAAAATACACTCGATCTCAGAAAAATCTGCAAAAATATCTGTCGGAACCGGGAGGTCGCCATCTTCAACTAAAAATAAGATGAGACAAAATTAGGCTTTAAAAATAAATATTTCAGTACAAAAGATCCATAACTTCCAGAAAATGGTGAAAATAGTCCCGAGCTCAGAAAATATACGCAAAAATATCCGTTGGAACCATGAGATCGCCATCCTCAATTGAAAAATAAGAGAATAGAAAATTAGGCCCAAAATCATTTCATATAATAAAATGATCAATATCTTTCAGAAATTTAGGAAATAGCCTCGAGCTCAGAAAAATCAGCAAAAATATCTGTTGGAACCGGGAAATCCCCATCTTCAACTGAAAAAATAAGAGAAGAGAAACTTAGGTTATAAAAATCATATCATTTAATAAAACATCCTATATCTTCCAGAAAAAGTAGAAAATAGTCCCGAGCTCAGAAAAATTTGCAAAAATATCCGGTGGAACCGGAAGATCGCCATCTACAACTGAAAAATAAGAGAAGACAAAATTAGGATTTTAAAATCATATCACTTAATTTAATGATCCAAATCTTTCAGAAAATGTAAAAAATAGATCGAGCTCAGAAAAATCCGTAAAAATGTCCCTAGGAACCGTGAGATCATCATCTTCAATTGAAAAAAGGAAAAACAAAATTAGGCCAAAAAATCATTTTATTTAATAAAAAGATTCATATCTTCCAGAAAATATAGAAAATAGTCTAGAGCTCAGAGAAGTCTGTAAAATATCTGTTGGAACCGGGAGACGTCATATTCAACTGAAAAATAAGAGTATAATCTATAAAAATCATATCATTTAATATAAAGATTCATATCTTACAGAAAATGTAGGAAATAGTTCCGAGCGTAGAAAAATCTGCAAAACGTCTATTGGAACCGGGAGACCGCCTCTTTCAACCGAAAAAAGAAGAAAAGACAAAATTAGGCCAAAAATCATATCATTTAATAAAAATACATATCTTTCAGAAAATGTAGAAAATATACTCGAGCTTAGAAAAATCTGCAAAAATGTCCGATGGAATCGGGAGATCGCCATCCTCAATTAAAAACTAAGCGATGACAAAATTAAGCAATAAAGATCATATCATTTATAAAGATCCCTATTTTAAAGAAAATGTAGAAAATAGCATGTAGCTCAAAAAACCCGCAAAAATGTCTGTTGGAACCAAGAGATTGCCATCTTCAACGGAAAAAAATAAGAGAAGACAAAATAAGGCCAAAAATCATATCATTTAATAGAACGATCCATATATTCAAGCAAATGCAGAAAATAGCCCAGAGCTCTTTAAATTCGCAAAAATTTCCATTTGAACTGGGAGACGCCATCTTCAACTGAAAAATAAGAGAAGATAAACTTACGCGATAAAATCATATCATTTAGTAAAAAGATTCATATCTTCCATAAAATTTAGAAAATAGCACCGAGCTAAGAAAAATCCGAAAAATGTCCGTCGGAATGGAGAGATCGCCATCTTCAACAGAAAATAAAAGAAGACAATATAGACCCATATCTCCCTTAATATGTAGAAAACAACACCAAGCTCAAAAAATCAGCAAAATGTCCGTTGGAACCGATAGATCACCATGTACAACTGGGGAAAAATGAGAAGACCAAAGTATGCTATAAATTTAATATAAAGATCCATATCTAAATATAAAGATCCATATCTAACAAAAAATGTAGAAAATAGCCATGAGCTCTTAAAAATCGGCAAAAAATGTCCATTGGAATAGGGACATCGCTATCTTCAATGAAAAAATAATAAGAGAAGGCAAAATTAAATCAAAAAATTATATCATTTAATAATACGATCCATATCTTCTAGGAAATGCAGAAAATAGCCCCGATCTCTGAAAAATCGGCAAAATGTCAACTGGAACAGTCAGATCGCAATATTCAACTTAAAAATAAGAGAAGACAAAATAAGGCCAAATATGATATCATTGTTATGAATAGGCTCATGAGGCCCATTGGGTATCCGGCCCATCATTGAAAGCTATATATATGAGGGTAAGGTGGCTCTTATTCCCTTACACCTATTACTCTACTTTTCCATTCACAACACGTTATCAGCACGATCACGCTCGTAGGAAAAGGTGACGACGCTCAAGGAAGGAGATCCATCAATCGCTCAGTTTTAAGAAGATCGTAATCTTCTAAACGGGGAGCGAAAAGGGCATCCTTCATCAACCGTCGTCTCGATTCTCTTGTCGAATCTAGAGGTAAATCCTCAAAACTTTTAGATCTAAACTTGCTTTTCCAGGAGACATGCATGTGTTAAGATCAAATAGTTTGAAAACACGGTAAAAATCGCATTTTTATTTAGATCTACATGTCTATAAACAATAAGAATCGTATTTTTACAAGATCTGAGTATCTGAAAAATCCGTTTTTACCCCCTCTTGATCCATACACCGCACGCCCAAAGGGTGCAACTGTAGCGCCTTACCAGCGCCGTCGGCAGCATCAAATCCGCGGCCAATGGCCGCGACGGTCGCGACCAGAAGCCGCGGCCTGTAGCCGCGGCCACAGGCTACGGCAAGCAACCGCGGCCAATGGCCATGGCCCGCCGCCGCCACGACAGTCGCGCCCCTTGGCACGGCCAACCGTCGCAGCGACTGCCGCGGGCCCCTTAGGGTTTTTCCGAAACCCTAGCCCTAAACGGGCCAATTTTTTTAGGGGAGGCCCAATTAACCCCAGTGGGTTGTTTTCATGGCCCAAAAGCCTGAAAATTAGCCCACTTACATAATTTTTATTTTTTTGTTTTTGGCCTCAAAAGCCCAAATAATTAAAGAAATTTTAAATTTTGTGATAGGGTTACAGCGAAAAAAATAAATAAAATGGATCAAGTTTAAAAGTTTTCAAAATCATTTTTAGCACGTCACTCCTTTTAGATTATTTATTAATCTTTACATGCCTGTGATATAATCCTCTGCGTGGTTGTATATTTTTTATATAATATCTGCTTGGATGTGCTATTAGACTATGATTTTAGGGATCAACCAGGTTTCCGACATCTTTACTTCTCTGCAATTTTTTCTTTTTAAGAGAAATTTGTAAGTGAGGTTATACATGTAAAAAGAAGCTGAAGGACCACCAAAAGGAGCTGAAGGTGTTTGCATAAAGAAAAAGGGGCCTCTCTTTGAAGTTTCTGAGTTGTATTTACTTTTTCATGCACTTTTTGATTAATGGGATGTAATTTCGGACTCCCTTTTTCTGTTGGTATCGGCTGGCTGATCCCCATAGTCCTAATTTATTTTCATTGCCTATACATTAAATGCGTGGATATTTATCTTTAAATAATTCACGTTATGAAAATGTTAAATGCATGCGTGGATGTTTATTTTTAAATAATTCATGCTATTTAAAACGTTGTAAGATCGCATGCGTGGATGTCTATTTTAAATAGTTAAATAATCCATGCTATCTTTTGTTAAGATCGCATGCGTGGATGTCTATTTTAAATAGTTAAATAATCCATGCTATCTTTTGTTTATGTTTCTAGATTGTTTTAATGGCCAGACTTGCAAATGTCGATTTTTCGGTCTTGAAGGCCGATAGGTCAAACTACTTGAGTTGGCAGTTGGACCTGAAGTTCCACCTGCGATCTTATGGGTTCAGCCTAACACCCACTGAAAAGGCAACAACAAGTACTGCCGCAGCTGAAAAGGATGCTTCTAAAGAAGCCCCTCATACAGAAGAAGTTTCTGATATACTTAAGGCGAAAGCCATTATTTATATCAAGAAACATTTAGACTCGACCCTGAAGGACGAGTATCTTACTGTAGAGGATCCTTATGAACTGTGGGACGCACTTGAGGAGAGGTACAGACATCAGAGGGATGTCATACTCCCCCGTGTGTAGTACGAGTGGACTCACCTCCGCATACAGGATTACAAATCCGTAGCAGAGTACAACTCAGCACTATTCCGTATCACCTCACGCCTGAAGTTGTGTGGTGAGAATGTGACTGAGAAAATGTTGCTGGAGAAGACGTTCACGTCTTTTCACGAGAAGGACATGATCCTCATGCAACAGTACCGTGAGTGGAAGTTTAACTGAGTACTCTGATCTGCTTTCATGCCTCCTAATGGCTGAACAAAACAGAGATTTGTTGGTTGTCACCACAACCTGTGCCCTCCTGGCTCCGCTCCACCGCCACCTCCTGCAGAGGCATACTTCCAGTCTTCCCAGAAGAAGAAGATGGACAAGAAGGCTAAGTTCCAGAAATGGAAAGAACAGAAGCAGCGAAAAAAGGCCACTCCTCAAGCTCCTCCCCAGAACCAGAAGTTTGTGGCAAAGAAGCAAAAGCAGACGTCCAACAAAGGTGGTACTCCTAAGAAAGACTGGGAGGATAAGTGCTCTAAATGCGAAATGACTGGCCACTGGTCCAGAATCTACTGCACCCAGAAACACCTACATGATCTCTACCAGGTAAGCCTCAAGCCTCTCGTTGAGACAAACCTGATAGAAAGCGCAGCGTTACCAGAGACCACATGGAATCCAGAAAATTTCATGGGAGACGACACTCTCTAGTCATGGACTATAAACAATTTTATTTGCTAGCAATTTATCTTCCTTTTCTATGCAATGTATCTCGTTTTTATTCCATGTCGAACTTTTTAAGCATCTAAAAATAAATAGAAGTAGTTTCTTTTTCGTAATATTCATTGCTTGAATGTCTTTCTTATATAGATATGGAATCCATATGCCTAGTGGACAGTACATCAACGCACTCAATCCTCAAAGTATAGACTACTTTACGAGCATAAGTAGATATTCTGGTCTATTGAGAACAATCTCAGGACCAGCTGATATAATTGAAGGATAAGGGGAAGTAATCATATAGCTCCCTGGTCACACACTCATCAACCTTAGAAATGCGTTAACTCCCCTAAATCAATCCGAAAGCTTTAAAGATATCTGTTTAAACGGATACCGCTTAGAGACAGTCGAGGAAAATGAAAAAGAATACTTGCACGTAAAGTCTCTTACAAATGGTACAAAAACCATTGTGGAACGTTTCAAGGGACTCCCCTCGGGACTCTACCAGACAAGTATTCAATCTCCAGAAATATTAATGACGGAGCACCTGCAGTACCCCCAAACACCAGAATTCCAACTCTGGCATAGTAGACTGGGACACCCTGAATCTATTATGATGTACCGCATCATAAAAAGTTCAAGGGATATAAATTTGAAGAACATGAAGATTCTCCAAAAAGGTAAATTCCCATGTCCACCCTGTTACAAGGGTAAACTAATTACGAGACCCTCTCCACTGAAAGCAGACTTGGAGTCTCCAAGCTTTCTGGAAAGAATACACGGAGACATTTGTGGGCCTATACACCCATCAAGTGGTCCGTTCAGGTACTTTATGGTCCTGATAGACGCATCCACTAAGTGGTCACATGTGTGTCTACTGTCCACCCGTAACTTAGCACTGTCTAAGCTTTTAGCTCAGATAATCAGGTTGCGGGGCCACTTTCCCGACTACCAGATAAAGAATCTTCGTTTGGACAATGCGGAGGAGTTTACATCACAAGTCTTCCTAGATTATTGCCAAGCACAGGGCATTGAAATCGAACATCATGTAGCGCATGTTCACACCCAAAACAGGTTATCAGAATCTCTAATTAAGAGACTGCAATGGATTGCTCGTCCATTATTACTTCAATCCCAGTTGCCAGTGAATGCATGTGGTCATGCAATATTGCAAGCTGCATCCTTAATAAAATTAAGACATTCTGGAGGTCAGTCATCTTCTCTTATACAATTAGCACTTGGAGCCCCACCAATTGTCTCACACTTGAGAATATTTGGTTGTGCAGTATACATCCCCATAGCACCACCACAAAGGACAAAGATGGGTTCACAACGTCGCATAGTCATTTATGTTGGGTTTGACAAGCCCTCTATAATAAGATTCCTAGAACCCCTTACGAGAGACGTTTTTAAGTCACGTCTAGAAGACTGTGAATTTGATGAAACATCATTTCCAAGACTAAGCTCACAAACCAAGAAGCCTGAAACTTCAGACGGTATCACTTGGAATACAAAGACACTAAGTCACTTTGATCCGCCCACAAGCCTGTGTGAGGAGGAGGTCCTGAAGATTCTCCATTTCCAAAACATTGTCCATCTCTTGTACCGGTCGGTTTTCGATCGTACTTTCTTCGTGCACGTGCTTTTGATCGTGCACGTAGTTATCTTAGACTTGTTTGATTTTTGAACACTTTTGTGTGATATGTCGTTGTGATCGTCTCTGAGAGTATTAAATTGTGGCACTATTTTGGAACAACATTTCTCGGGTCGTTCTTTCACGATTTGATCATATTTGAAGTGACGTCACGATTTTCAGCTTTGACGTGTGACGTTCCTATTTTTAGTTTCGTCCCTCGAAGTCAAATTTTAGATCCGTCTTCTTAGTCCTCTTTCTTTCGTCGTCTCAAGCACTCCATATTTATTTTACAATTTTTAGAATTTGTTTGACCTATTTTCTATTTTTGACTAAGTTTATAATATTTTTAAATCTTACTTTTATAAGTGTTTTAGTTCTAATAAAATTCCTATTTCATAATAACTCTACAAAATAATTTTTGACCCAAGCCCAAGCCCTAGCCGCCTCTCCATGCGTGAGAGAGGGTGAGGGAGAGTTATTTTAAGATTTTTTAATTATTTTAATTATTTTAAATAATTTCCTAAACCCTAGACCTAGCCCTAACCCCCTTTCCTATTTAAATAAGCCCTAGGTTAAGTGTTTTTCGCAACAACAAAAACCTTAGCCGTCAAAACACCCCCCTAAGCTTCGCACCCCCTACAGCCGCAGCCGCCCGCACGACCGACGGAAATCCTAGCATTCCCTCGGTCTGACCTAGGCCCCGCCCCGCATCTGCAGCCGCTCCGAAACGTTGCAAGTTGCAACCCGATCCGCATCCGCCTGCTACGACTGAGGCTTCCTCTCGGTCTGACCAAAGAGATCCCCCGCTCCGCACCGCTGCAGCCGTTCGTTGCAACCCCGCAAGCGTTGCACCCCGCATCCGCCCGCTACGACCGACAGATCTCCCCGCATCCCGCTCCGCTCCGCACTGCTTCGCTGCAAACCCGCACTCGCAGTGCCCGACCGAGAGCACCGCTTGGTCTGACCGATCCGCTCCCTTGCTCCGCACCAAGCTCCACAGCTCCGCAGTGCTGCGACCCCCGCCCGCAGTGTCCGACCGAGAGAAACCTCCGCAACGGCTCGGTCTGACCGATCGACATTCGTCGTAACCCCGTATCCGTCGCATCGCTTGCCACCGTGGGCCCCCCAAGTTCTCCAGAAGTGTTGTGGGTCCCCCCATTGACCCATAGCACTGCTGTGGGCCCCACTTTTGGTGATCTTCTTCGTGGATTTGTCGACTACGACGTTACGACACGTCGTAGCCCTTTGTCGCAAGATCTATCTTTGTAATCTTGTTTGCGATTCAGATTTGACGACGAGGAGTTCTTCGCCACTACATCCATTCTACTCCAGACTCCGGAAAAGGTTGGTCCCCGAACTCGTAGCAACCCCCACCGTAGCTATAATTAGACCCTAAACTAAAAGTCAACAACTTTAATTAAATTTCCTTTTTCGCTCTTTTAAAACGTTGTGCAAACATAGGAAAATCGACGAATGGACTTGATGACTGTGCACATAGGATAGATCGTCGAATAGGGCTGAACATCAAAAATGTGATTTCTGACGAATAGGATAGTCCCGATAACCTAGACATGAACTCTAATAGGAATTACTGAAAACGAGGCCTGACACCGTCGACGTGACACTATTTCAGACGGACTTCCGCTGACGAGACACTTGGACGAGACGCTCCGGGAGGACGACACACTCGCCACCGCAGGCAAGTGTATCCACTTGCACTTTTGGCCGTGCTTAGGCCTTAGTTTGTTAGAACTGTTAACTGTGAACAAAGAGAACCGGACCTAAAATGATAGCGTCCGGGACGTCCCTTGACGGCTCAGACTTGACGACGAAGTCTGAGCCTAACAACAACAACTTTTGACATCGTAGGACTATCTTGTGTGTGCGTGCGTGTGGACACCCTAGAATAAATTTTCCTGTCTTGTCACGTCCCATCCTGTCTTGCACAGCCCAAAGGGTAATAGGGCACTCTCCGAGTGATACCTTGTCTTGATACACAGCCCAGAGGGTAATAGGGCACTCTCCGAGTGATCCCTTGTCGTGATACACAACCCAGAGGGCAATAGGGCACTCGCCAAGCTAGAGCGAGTGATCTCTTGTCTTGTCATGTCTTGAATACTTGGGTTTGGGGTAGGGTTGAGCATGCGCACGGTAAGAAGGTCTGATCCCCCTCAAACCGTAAGGCGTGAACCCTTTCGTGTCACACTTGTCTTGTCTTGTCCCGCCATGTCCCGATTTGTCTTGACACCTGTTAGGTTAGTCACGTAGTTTGGTAGCACACGCTACGACTACTACTTGTCACGTTTTATCTTCCTGCTGCGTTTACTTTCTTTTTGTTCCTCTGTTATAACCTCAGCATGCTAATCAACCAGTAAACCGTTGTTAAATAGTCGATACACTTGCAGTTTGGTCTGACCCTTTTTGTAGACCTTACCTGATGTCCAGTTCCTTCTTTTGGTGTTGTACGTCAGGTGTTGAGCCAGAGTACGTTGACGAGGCGGACTTGTCAGCAGACGTGGAGCCGAAGGATACTGATCCAGAGTACATCCCAGAGGAGGATCAGAGTTAGAGGCCTCTCGTTGCTGTTCCAGAGTTTCTGTTCCAGTTTAGATTTGGTGTGTAGCACCTTTTGTTTTCCTGTCTAGGTTGGGTGCTTGCACCAGTAGTTTCCTTTTCTGTAGTTGTAGCCCTTCGGGCGTTTTAGACTCTCGGTACTTTTGATGATTATTTTTGGAATAAAATGATCTGCTCTTTCCTTTCAGTACTTTTATTGTTCCGTACTAACTTGCAGGGACCTGTTCCTTCGTTTTGGAATACCACATACGCTTATTGGGTCTGAGCTCTCAGCTCCGGCCCAAGCGGGCCTTAGTCACGCTACGCCTCCGTACTTTTGGGAAGCGGGGCATGACAGGTTTTAGTGGTGGCCCATGCAGGTCCCACCCTTTCTGCAAAATTCAGAACAATCAAAGTATTGAACTTCATTTTATTATCATCCAGTAATTGTACGAGTCTAATATATGTCTTATGTCAATAGGATGGCAGGACGGCGTACTACCCGCTCGGGGAGCTCAGGAGATGGAGTTTCGGAAGACCAGGGCGGAGAGTTCCGTCAGTTTCTGGGCGTGATGAGAGAGATGCTGGAGGTGCAGCATCAGTTGGTTCAGCAGTCCCAGCGTGCTGCCCAGGCTCCCCCAGTTGTACCACCACCTCCTCCACCTGCCCCTTGAGCTGCTCCAGGAGTGAAGCAGTTCAATGAGCTTCAGCCGAGGACATTTTCTGGGAAGGAAGGACCCCTAGCTGCTGATGAGTGGATCCAGAGCACTGAGGAGAAGTTGGTAGCAGCGAAGATCCCTGATGATGCTTGAGTCGAGATAGCGAAGATGCAGCTGATGGAGAATGCTAGGAACTGGTGGCGCATTGAGGAGAGGCGTCTTGAGAAGCCAGTGGAGTGGAAGACCTTCAGATCGATGTTCAAGGATAAGTATTTCACGTAGGAACCAGGGGACTAGCGGCCCGTCGCAACCAAACTATGTAATTGAATAAATCCTCCTCTATCTGTTGCGGGTCGAGGGCCCCTTCCCCTTCTTCAAACTCCGATTCATGTTTCCGGTTTATGGAGTGCTCTTGGGGTAGTCGGTCTGGCTTTGAACCTACGTGCCTATGACTTTGTTTCCCAAGAAATTCGTGCAAGTCTGCTAGGAGGGAGCTGTTGAGTAGGTTTATAGATCTGAAGTAAGGGGATATGACTGTCGAGGAGTATGAAGCTGAGTTCGAGATGCTGAGTCATTTTGCCCCGCATATGGTAAGGAAGGAGGAGAAGCGAGCTGATCGCTTTCCTCAGGGACTGCGTCTGAAGATTCAGGCTTCTATGTCTTCGGCGAATTTCACGACTATGAGAGCTGTGCTAGATGCTGCGAAGAATCATGAGATTATATCACGTCTACCTGACCCTTCAGCTGATAAAGGGAAGCGTCCTATGGAGCAGTACCGGCCACCTGCTAGGCCGGCGATGAGGCCAGTTCAGACGGTGCCATTCAAGAGGCCTAGAGCACCAGTGCAGAATCAGAACAAGGGCATGTGCCACTTCTGCAGCAAGCCAGGACATGTTCAGGTCAACTGTAGGAGGAAGTTGGGACTGTGCTTAGTTTGTGGAGACGCCTCGCATGATGCGAAGGATTGTCCAAGAGCCCGTAATGCTATTGTTGGAGCGCCAGCCCTGCTGCAGATGAGAGCGCCTGCCCCAGTCCAGAGAGGGCCTGCTGTTCGTGGACCACCCTTGGTGCCACAGAGGCAGATGTTTCAGCGAGCAGCGCAACCCCAGAGGCCGGCTTATACCATGACAGCTGTTGAGACTGAGGAGCTGGATGGAGTTATTGCAGGTAACTCTTTAATCATAGTCTTTCATTTCATAGTTTAGATCTTATTATTAGTGTTGCTTGCTCGACTTGTTTGTTAGAGTAGCTTGGTTTGACCGTAGTCCTTTTATATCTTAGGCACCATTCTAGTGTCCTCTCATCCTGCCTTGGCTTTGTTCGACTCCGGTGCATCCATGTGCAGCATATCCCGGAGATTTGTAAAAAGGCACTCCATTCCCACCCATACACTCCCTAAGTGTTGGGACATCACCACAAGGAACGGAGTGGTGACAGTGAACTTGGGTTGTCGATCGATTCCATTGGTGGTCAGTGGACACGAGCTTTTCACGGATTTCATTGTCCATGACCTGCCACATTTCGATGTCGTTCTTGGCATCGATTGGTTGGGAGATTTCCATGCCATGATCGATTGTCACAGCAAGAGGGTGGTATTCAGGATTCCAGTCCATCCAGAGTTCGAGTTCCGTAGCAGAGATGAGTCTCTTGGGCCCATCAGATATCGGGCCAAGCCGGAAGTGCTGATTGTTGCAGCTATGTAGATGGAGATGGAGATCGAGCGACCTGCAGTCGTCAGAGAATTCGACGACGTCTTCCCAGAGGATATCTCGGGTTTGCCACCCGACAGAGCTTTAGAGTTTGGCATTGATCTTATGTCGGGAGCGCAGCCGATATCGAAGGCGACGTACCGTATGGCTCCCGCTGAGCTCGAGGAGCTGCGGAAGCAGTTAGATGAGTTGATGCAGAAGGGTTTCATCCACCCTAGTGTGTCACCATGGGGTGCACCAGTTTTCCTTGTGAAGAAGAAGGATGGGTCCCGCAGGATGTGCGTGGACTATCGAGGACTGAATGCTGTCACAGTAAAGAATAAGTATCCGCTTCCGTGCATCAACGATATCTTCGACCAGCTTGGAGGTTTGAGAGTTTTCTCGAAGTTAGACTTGAGGAGTGGATACCATCAGTTGAAGGTGAAGAAGGATGATGTTCCGAAGACAGCCTTTCGAACGAAGTACAGACATTATGAGTTCGTGGTCATGCCGTTTGGCGTGACCAATGCGCCAGCTGTGTTCATGAATTTGATGAATTTGATATTCTACGACTTCCTGGATAAGTTTGCCGTTATCTTCATAGACGACATTCTTATTTATTCGAAGTCTGAGGAGGAGCACAGTTGTCATCTGAGGACGGTGCTGGAGACGCTGAGGCGACATAAGCTATATGCCAAGTATAGTAAGTGCGAGTTCTGACTGGACAGAGTCGCATTCCTGGGACATGTGGTGTCCGGTGATGGCATATCTATAAATCCAGAGAAGGTCAGAGCAGTTCGAGATTGACCGACTCCGCAGTCAGCGTCAGACATCAGGGGCTTCCTTGGTTTAGCAGGCTATTATCGGTGATTCATCAAGGATTTCTCGAAGATTACAGAGCCGATGACGAAGCTGACGAGGAAGGATGCGGAGTTCCTTTGGTCAGAAGCTTGTGAGGAGTGTTGGATCTGGGTCCTAGCCTAGAGGGGGGGTGAATAGGCTAATAAAAAAATTCTCGTGCAACCCACGAGAAATCACACGCAGTTAAAGCAACAACCAGAGTAAAGATAGACAATCACAGAGTACGCACAGATATACCCTGGTTCGGTCGTCCCAACGACCTACTCCAGCCCCCAAAGCTAATACTAGATTGAATAGTGCAATAGGTACAAAGTCACAAGTTAGAGCACGCTCAGAGCACCCTCTACGTCTCTACACTCGCCGGACTCTCAGTACCCCACACACAGTGTTTCCTCTCACTATCAATCCTAGCAAAGCTTTCTACCAGCTAGTCCCAAACTAGCTGGGTCCCACTTGTCTAGTCCCAACTAGACAAGTCCCAAAATAGTCCACAAAAATAGGTAAAGTTTCCCCTACGAAGATCTATCACAAGTGCTACCCAAAATAATAAAGTATTGAGTTTAGAAAGCTCAGATTGTGCAGTAGTGATGTCTTCGTCAATAAGTACGGGCCAGATCTCGTCTGGCAAGATGTAGAAGTCTCCTCGACAACGGCAACTGATGGCTCTTCACTTTGTAGCTTGCGGCCTGTCTATTTTGATTCCTTGTTTCCTCTGCAAAACGTCAGGTTATGCATTTGGTCATCTTTGAATATGAAGCCTGTAGAAAGCAGACATGTGAGTGGGATGAATTTATAATCATAAAAACAATCACTAACTTGGTCTTCAATTTAAATCAAGCATCCTGTTAAATCATGCACACAAAGAATAATTGTTGCATTAAAAACGTTCAGAAGTTTCCCTTAACACACAAATAATAAGGATGCCATGTGCTTTGGTGCGTTACTTTTGAGAGCTCTGCAACACCACAGAGTTAGGAAAAAAAACAATTATTTATCCACCCCCTTTTATTGAATACTTCCCTGATTTTTTAATTGGGTGCGTCTTCCCCTGTCTTCAAAAATAACTCGGCCAACAACTCAGGATGGTGGGAGCAGCAAGCACAAATTGCGAAGATACCCTCGGTCAGCAAGCACAAAGTGCTGGGCTTTCCCTCGGTTTGAGCTTGAGGATGCTTGAGCCCTCTTCTTGGATTTAAACTTTGCACTTGATGATTTGATGAAGACTCTGATTTGGTATTCAATTATTTTAATAAACAAAGAGAAGCAACCAGCATTCCAATGATTCACGTGAGTCTCTCCACTGTATAATTCCCTTTTTTGATGAGAAAGCAAAGTGCGGCAGTTGAAATTTCATGCGGCTCCAGACAAACACAAAAATAGACTTGCGACTCTTGGAGACTTGCGGCCCGGTTGATTCACAGACTTGTGTACGGGATTGCCTGCACAACAAATACCAAGAATCAAAAGCAAGATAACATTAAGAATAATTATTATTTAAAAAACAAGTTGTAAGGGGAAAAAACTTGAAGTTGCAGGCTTCCCTTTTAATTTGCGTGCGCCTCTTGATCTGTTGCAATGTTGGGAATTGTGAGGGAGTTGAGAAATTTCGAACTGGCCTTGTGAACGCAAGGGGACAACACAATTTTTAGATCATTAATTTCGGCCTCTCCCCTTTTGATATTGGCCGCAACCTCCTCTCTTTTTTTTGCTTCGGCTCCCTTGAAAATTTTTGTTTAAGCCGCGCTTCTTTTCAACCCTAGAGGATGGGTTTTTATAGGGTGATGATTGGGTGATGCGGTTACGGGGAATCCTATTTTGAATAGGAGTTTAGAGATTTGGTTCTATCACTTTGCACCACAAATAGGAGATTTGATTTGATCAAATTGGGATTTGATAGCAATTCAAATTGAATATGAAATTGGAAATAAATATCTAATTGATTTGACCAAATCCCAAATAGATTCCATCTCTCTCCCTATTGACCAAGTCAAATCGCTTTGTGTATAGCACTTTGACCAAGTCCTTTAGCTATGTAGATAGCAATTCCTCCACCGGTTGACTAAGTCATCACTTTGAGAATTTACCGCTTTGTCATTCCTGAAACACACTTAGCGCACACGTTAAGTAGTTCGCACACGTTTGTCATCATCAAACTAAAGTTCCTAGATCGTTGCGTCCAACAATCTCCCCCTTTTGATGATGACAAACCAATGAAAGATTTGTATATTGAATATGAGTGTGTGAAGTGTGTTGACGGGTGTAATGAAATATAATGTATGGATGATATGAAATGAGACATACAGACATAAGACATACAAACATTACACAGCATGCACGATAAGTATAGCAAATATAAGCCTGCTCCCCCTTCTCTCATGCTCCCCCTCTATATGTATTTTTCAAGCTCCCCCTTCAACACATAGTACCGACACACCAAATCTTTCTTTTTCTTTCTCCCCCTTTGTTATCATCAAAAGTGGGCTAAGGAATTCCCAAAAATATCTCATGCAAAAATAAACCATTATTAAATGTAGCGTGCAGTTTGCATGAGTTTTCCACAAAATAGACAATCCAAGCTCATAGAATTTCATATAGTGACTTCTCCACCTTTGTGTGAGTGTAATGTTATAGACCATAAAGTACTAAGGGAGATTCAATTTCAGAAAATCAACCAAAACAATCCACATTTTCCATTTTTCATGAATATCACTAGGATTGACTTTTCCCACCTCATCAAAGATGAGTTCAAGTTACCGAATCCCAAAACATGGCCTAAAAGGACTTTTAAATGTGGGATGGCATTGCTTGACGAGTTATATACACCAACGCTAATGATTACCCATGTAGCACAAGTTGGATACTCGTGGGTTGTGTTTTAGCCATGAAGTGTATCCATTTTTCATACGGAGCAAATAATTTTTTTTTAAAAAAAATCTTTTGTGCTCAATTTTAATTCATGGCTAAACACATCATATCCCTTAGAAATTTCAGAAATTAATCATTCCTACATTCACTTTCCATTATTCTTCAAAAGAATCTTCAAAAGCACTAAAAAGTCAAAATATCGTGAAAGTGCAAATGTAGGTGTAGAAGTCAAGTTTGAAACTTATGAGACATGTCATGGCTACTAAAAAGGATAACATCATGTTCATGTAGCTACAACAATAATGAATTGACTTCTACAAGGGATAGAATTGATCATTCATGCAATACCACTTAAGAGATTCATAAGCGGAGACAATAAGCACAAAAAAATTTTTTTTTTTTTTTTTTTCATTTTTTTTTTTGATTTTTTTTCAGAAATAAAAACATTAAAAATCATCCATGCAAGCATACAAACCAAAATAAATCAAGCATACAAAAAGAAAAATATATGAAGGTATGCAATGCAATGCAAAGAGGGATAGAAATTATACCTTCTCGTCGCTATTTGACGAAGGAGCTAAAAGAATGAAACATTGAATTTAACGCTCCTCGCCAAAACTCCATCACACCTACATGAAAGGTGTTAAGTGTGACCTTGGAATCCAACAAGGTCCACTAGTGTTAGCCAATATTGTTTTAGGAACCCACACTTGTTTAAACTTGATTTTAGTGTTCCTAAATTTACAATAGTATGAAGTATGGCCTACACTATCACAAGTAAAGCACTTTGCATATTTGTTCTTTGCAATAGAGGGTACATTGTGGAATTTCTTGAATTTTTGCTTTTCAACGTTTTTCAGACCAAAACCAAGTCCTCTTCTATTATTGCCATATAATTGATTCTCTAAAATAGTGTCCAACGATTGTTTTCCTATAGAGAATTTCTTAATGGCCAATTCAAGATGAGAGACTTTGATTTTTAATTGTTTATTCTCTTCCACAAGCATCGTGCATTTACTTATAAAAATCCTCTTGTTTTCCTCTTCCTTCTTCTCGAATTCAATCATTTTTCTTTTAAAGTCATTATCTAGCATGCAAAATTTATCCTTAAGCTCTCTTATTTCATATTCTTTTTCAGCTTCGAGCTTCATTAAATCTTGTTTAAGCATGCTATTTTGATTTAATAAAGAGGAACACGAAATACAAGGAGCATTTTCATCAAAGCTTTCTTTTTCCTTCTTCATGATTTCAATAGTAGACTTACATGCATTAAGTTCAATTTTAAGTTTTTCATTCTCTTTAAACACCTTATCATCTCTAACTTGCATTTCATAGTTTTGATTTTGGAGACATTCAATAGTGAACTCATGATCTACTATTTGATTTTGCATTTCTTCACAAATTTTAAGAAGTTCAGCTTTGCTACCTGACTGTGTCTCATCTTGGATGCCCATCAAAGCCATGCAAGAATGGGCTTCATGTTCCTCCTCGCTTTCAGCTTCGCTATCCATATCCCACGTTAATACCTTCGCTTTTCCTTTTCCTTTAGCGAGCTGAGCAGTTTCATTTGGGCAATCCTTCATCAGATGTCCTCTTCCCTTGCGTTTAAAACATTGCATTCTATCAGTAGATTTCTGATCATTAAATTGCTTGGAAGAATTATTAAAGTTAAAACGATTAAACCTGGGTGCCATTTCGTTTCTCCCATGCTTGGTCTTGATGAACTTTCTGAAGTTTCTCACCATCAGCGCTATGTCTTCATCATCATCCTCTTCTTCGCTAGCTTGCAAAGCAAGGGGCTTTATGGCTTTCTCTTTCTCCTCAGGTTTCTCTCTTGCTTCAACATTTTGTAGTTCCAACTCATGGGACATCAAATTACCAATAAGGTCATCCACCTTCAATTGAGACAATACCTTTGCTTCCTGGATGGCGGTGACCTTTGGTCTGAAAGAGCTTGGCAGTGCTCTTAATATCTTTCTCACCTGTCCAAGGCTAGAATATGGCTTACCGAGCGAGCTAGACTTGTAGACGATGTTGGTGAATCTCGCAAACATTTCTGATATGGTCTCTGATGGTAGCATGCGAAATCCCTCGTACTCTGTGCTCAGAAGTGCAAGTCTAGACTCCTTCACCTGTGACGTTCCCTCGTGCGTCACCTCCAAAGTATGCCATATTTCCTGCGCAGTTAGACAATGTGAGATTCTATTATATTCAGATTTATCAAGTGCACAAATGAGAGCATTCATAGCTTTAGCATTTAAAGAATAAGATTTCCAATCATTATCATCCCATTTGTCATTTGGTTTTTCAATCTCAGCATTTTCTACTTTAATTACAGGCAGCTTATATCCTTTTTCAATTATTTGCCAAGCCTTGTAATCAACAGAAATAAGGTAGATTTTCATACGATTTTTCCAATAAGCATAATCACCTCCGTTAAACCTAGGGGGACGGGAAACAGACTGACCCTCAGCAAAAGCACTATCCATATGGTTATTCATGGTCAATCCTAGGCTAGATCCTAAAACCTGCTCTGATACCACTTGTTGGATCTGGGTCCTAGCCTAGAGGGGGGGTGAATAGGCTAATAAAAAAATTCTCGTGCAACCCACGAGAAATCACACGCAGTTAAAGCAACAACCAGAGTAAAGATAGACAATCACAGAGTACGCACAGATATACCCTGGTTCGGTCGTCCCAACGACCTACTCCAGCCCCCAAAGCTAATACTAGATTGAATAGTGCAATAGGTACAAAGTCACAAGTTAGAGCACGCTCAGAGCACCCTCTACGTCTCTACACTCGCCGGACTCTCAGTACCCCACACACAGTGTTTCCTCTCACTATCAATCCTAGCAAAGCTTTCTACCAGCTAGTCCCAAACTAGCTGGGTCCCACTTGTCTAGTCCCAACTAGACAAGTCCCAAAATAGTCCACAAAAATAGGTAAAGTTTCCCCTACGAAGATCTATCACAAGTGCTACCCAAAATAATAAAGTATTGAGTTTAGAAAGCTCAGATTGTGCAGTAGTGATGTCTTCGTCAATAAGTACGGGCCAGATCTCGTCTGGCAAGATGTAGAAGTCTCCTCGACAACGGCAACTGATGGCTCTTCACTTTGTAGCTTGCGGCCTGTCTATTTTGATTCCTTGTTTCCTCTGCAAAACGTCAGGTTATGCATTTGGTCATCTTTGAATATGAAGCCTGTAGAAAGCAGACATGTGAGTGGGATGAATTTATAATCATAAAAACAATCACTAACTTGGTCTTCAATTTAAATCAAGCATCCTGTTAAATCATGCACACAAAGAATAATTGTTGCATTAAAAACGTTCAGAAGTTTCCCTTAACACACAAATAATAAGGATGCCATGTGCTTTGGTGCGTTACTTTTGAGAGCTCTGCAACACCACAGAGTTAGGAAAAAAAACAATTATTTATCCACCCCCTTTTATTGAATACTTCCCTGATTTTTTAATTGGGTGCGTCTTCCCCTGTCTTCAAAAATAACTCGGCCAACAACTCAGGATGGTGGGAGCAGCAAGCACAAATTGCGAAGATACCCTCGGTCAGCAAGCACAAAGTGCTGGGCTTTCCCTCGGTTTGAGCTTGAGGATGCTTGAGCCCTCTTCTTGGATTTAAACTTTGCACTTGATGATTTGATGAAGACTCTGATTTGGTATTCAATTATTTTAATAAACAAAGAGAAGCAACCAGCATTCCAATGATTCACGTGAGTCTCTCCACTGTATAATTCCCTTTTTTGATGAGAAAGCAAAGTGCGGCAGTTGAAATTTCATGCGGCTCCAGACAAACACAAAAATAGACTTGCGACTCTTGGAGACTTGCGGCCCGGTTGATTCACAGACTTGTGTACGGGATTGCCTGCACAACAAATACCAAGAATCAAAAGCAAGATAACATTAAGAATAATTATTATTTAAAAAACAAGTTGTAAGGGGAAAAAACTTGAAGTTGCAGGCTTCCCTTTTAATTTGCGTGCGCCTCTTGATCTGTTGCAATGTTGGGAATTGTGAGGGAGTTGAGAAATTTCGAACTGGCCTTGTGAACGCAAGGGGACAACACAATTTTTAGATCATTAATTTCGGCCTCTCCCCTTTTGATATTGGCCGCAACCTCCTCTCTTTTTTTTGCTTCGGCTCCCTTGAAAATTTTTGTTTAAGCCGCGCTTCTTTTCAACCCTAGAGGATGGGTTTTTATAGGGTGATGATTGGGTGATGCGGTTACGGGGAATCCTATTTTGAATAGGAGTTTAGAGATTTGGTTCTATCACTTTGCACCACAAATAGGAGATTTGATTTGATCAAATTGGGATTTGATAGCAATTCAAATTGAATATGAAATTGGAAATAAATATCTAATTGATTTGACCAAATCCCAAATAGATTCCATCTCTCTCCCTATTGACCAAGTCAAATCGCTTTGTGTATAGCACTTTGACCAAGTCCTTTAGCTATGTAGATAGCAATTCCTCCACCGGTTGACTAAGTCATCACTTTGAGAATTTACCGCTTTGTCATTCCTGAAACACACTTAGCGCACACGTTAAGTAGTTCGCACACGTTTGTCATCATCAAACTAAAGTTCCTAGATCGTTGCGTCCAACAATCTCCCCCTTTTGATGATGACAAACCAATGAAAGATTTGTATATTGAATATGAGTGTGTGAAGTGTGTTGACGGGTGTAATGAAATATAATGTATGGATGATATGAAATGAGACATACAGACATAAGACATACAAACATTACACAGCATGCACGATAAGTATAGCAAATATAAGCCTGCTCCCCCTTCTCTCATGCTCCCCCTCTATATGTATTTTTCAAGCTCCCCCTTCAACACATAGTACCGACACACCAAATCTTTCTTTTTCTTTCTCCCCCTTTGTTATCATCAAAAGTGGGCTAAGGAATTCCCAAAAATATCTCATGCAAAAATAAACCATTATTAAATGTAGCGTGCAGTTTGCATGAGTTTTCCACAAAATAGACAATCCAAGCTCATAGAATTTCATATAGTGACTTCTCCACCTTTGTGTGAGTGTAATGTTATAGACCATAAAGTACTAAGGGAGATTCAATTTCAGAAAATCAACCAAAACAATCCACATTTTCCATTTTTCATGAATATCACTAGGATTGACTTTTCCCACCTCATCAAAGATGAGTTCAAGTTACCGAATCCCAAAACATGGCCTAAAAGGACTTTTAAATGTGGGATGGCATTGCTTGACGAGTTATATACACCAACGCTAATGATTACCCATGTAGCACAAGTTGGATACTCGTGGGTTGTGTTTTAGCCATGAAGTGTATCCATTTTTCATACGGAGCAAATAATTTTTTTAAAAAAAAAATCTTTTGTGCTCAATTTTAATTCATGGCTAAACACATCATATCCCTTAGAAATTTCAGAAATTAATCATTCCTACATTCACTTTCCATTATTCTTCAAAAGAATCTTCAAAAGCACTAAAAAGTCAAAATATCGTGAAAGTGCAAATGTAGGTGTAGAAGTCAAGTTTGAAACTTATGAGACATGTCATGGCTACTAAAAAGGATAACATCATGTTCATGTAGCTACAACAATAATGAATTGACTTCTACAAGGGATAGAATTGATCATTCATGCAATACCACTTAAGAGATTCATAAGCGGAGACAATAAGCACAAAAAAAAAATTTTTTTTTTTTTTCATTTTTTTTTTTGATTTTTTTTCAGAAATAAAAACATTAAAAATCATCCATGCAAGCATACAAACCAAAATAAATCAAGCATACAAAAAGAAAAATATATGAAGGTATGCAATGCAATGCAAAGAGGGATAGAAATTATACCTTCTCGTCGCTATTTGACGAAGGAGCTAAAAGAATGAAACATTGAATTTAACGCTCCTCGCCAAAACTCCATCACACCTACATGAAAGGTGTTAAGTGTGACCTTGGAATCCAACAAGGTCCACTAGTGTTAGCCAATATTGTTTTAGGAACCCACACTTGTTTAAACTTGATTTTAGTGTTCCTAAATTTACAATAGTATGAAGTATGGCCTACACTATCACAAGTAAAGCACTTTGCATATTTGTTCTTTGCAATAGAGGGTACATTGTGGAATTTCTTGAATTTTTGCTTTTCAACGTTTTTCAGACCAAAACCAAGTCCTCTTCTATTATTGCCATATAATTGATTCTCTAAAATAGTGTCCAACGATTGTTTTCCTATAGAGAATTTCTTAATGGCCAATTCAAGATGAGAGACTTTGATTTTTAATTGTTTATTCTCTTCCACAAGCATCGTGCATTTACTTATAAAAATCCTCTTGTTTTCCTCTTCCTTCTTCTCGAATTCAATCATTTTTCTTTTAAAGTCATTATCTAGCATGCAAAATTTATCCTTAAGCTCTCTTATTTCATATTCTTTTTCAGCTTCGAGCTTCATTAAATCTTGTTTAAGCATGCTATTTTGATTTAATAAAGAGGAACACGAAATACAAGGAGCATTTTCATCAAAGCTTTCTTTTTCCTTCTTCATGATTTCAATAGTAGACTTACATGCATTAAGTTCAATTTTAAGTTTTTCATTCTCTTTAAACACCTTATCATCTCTAACTTGCATTTCATAGTTTTGATTTTGGAGACATTCAATAGTGAACTCATGATCTACTATTTGATTTTGCATTTCTTCACAAATTTTAAGAAGTTCAGCTTTGCTACCTGACTGTGTCTCATCTTGGATGCCCATCAAAGCCATGCAAGAATGGGCTTCATGTTCCTCCTCGCTTTCAGCTTCGCTATCCATATCCCACGTTAATACCTTCGCTTTTCCTTTTCCTTTAGCGAGCTGAGCAGTTTCATTTGGGCAATCCTTCATCAGATGTCCTCTTCCCTTGCGTTTAAAACATTGCATTCTATCAGTAGATTTCTGATCATTAAATTGCTTGGAAGAATTATTAAAGTTAAAACGATTAAACCTGGGTGCCATTTCGTTTCTCCCATGCTTGGTCTTGATGAACTTTCTGAAGTTTCTCACCATCAGCGCTATGTCTTCATCATCATCCTCTTCTTCGCTAGCTTGCAAAGCAAGGGGCTTTATGGCTTTCTCTTTCTCCTCAGGTTTCTCTCTTGCTTCAACATTTTGTAGTTCCAACTCATGGGACATCAAATTACCAATAAGGTCATCCACCTTCAATTGAGACAATACCTTTGCTTCCTGGATGGCGGTGACCTTTGGTCTGAAAGAGCTTGGCAGTGCTCTTAATATCTTTCTCACCTGTCCAAGGCTAGAATATGGCTTACCGAGCGAGCTAGACTTGTAGACGATGTTGGTGAATCTCGCAAACATTTCTGATATGGTCTCTGATGGTAGCATGCGAAATCCCTCGTACTCTGTGCTCAGAAGTGCAAGTCTAGACTCCTTCACCTGTGACGTTCCCTCGTGCGTCACCTCCAAAGTATGCCATATTTCCTGCGCAGTTAGACAATGTGAGATTCTATTATATTCAGATTTATCAAGTGCACAAATGAGAGCATTCATAGCTTTAGCATTTAAAGAATAAGATTTCCAATCATTATCATCCCATTTGTCATTTGGTTTTTCAATCTCAGCATTTTCTACTTTAATTACAGGCAGCTTATATCCTTTTTCAATTATTTGCCAAGCCTTGTAATCAACAGAAATAAGGTAGATTTTCATACGATTTTTCCAATAAGCATAATCACCTCCGTTAAACCTAGGGGGACGGGAAACAGACTGACCCTCAGCAAAAGCACTATCCATATGGTTATTCATGGTCAATCCTAGGCTAGATCCTAAAACCTGCTCTGATACCACTTGTTGGATCTGGGTCCTAGCCTAGAGGGGGGGTGAATAGGCTAATAAAAAAATTCTCGTGCAACCCACGAGAAATCACACGCAGTTAAAGCAACAACCAGAGTAAAGATAGACAATCACAGAGTACGCACAGATATACCCTGGTTCGGTCGTCCCAACGACCTACTCCAGCCCCCAAAGCTAATACTAGATTGAATAGTGCAATAGGTACAAAGTCACAAGTTAGAGCACGCTCAGAGCACCCTCTACGTCTCTACACTCGCCGGACTCTCAGTACCCCACACACAGTGTTTCCTCTCACTATCAATCCTAGCAAAGCTTTCTACCAGCTAGTCCCAAACTAGCTGGGTCCCACTTGTCTAGTCCCAACTAGACAAGTCCCAAAATAGTCCACAAAAATAGGTAAAGTTTCCCCTACGAAGATCTATCACAAGTGCTACCCAAAATAATAAAGTATTGAGTTTAGAAAGCTCAGATTGTGCAGTAGTGATGTCTTCGTCAATAAGTACGGGCCAGATCTCGTCTGGCAAGATGTAGAAGTCTCCTCGACAACGGCAACTGATGGCTCTTCACTTTGTAGCTTGCGGCCTGTCTATTTTGATTCCTTGTTTCCTCTGCAAAACGTCAGGTTATGCATTTGGTCATCTTTGAATATGAAGCCTGTAGAAAGCAGACATGTGAGTGGGATGAATTTATAATCATAAAAACAATCACTAACTTGGTCTTCAATTTAAATCAAGCATCCTGTTAAATCATGCACACAAAGAATAATTGTTGCATTAAAAACGTTCAGAAGTTTCCCTTAACACACAAATAATAAGGATGCCATGTGCTTTGGTGCGTTACTTTTGAGAGCTCTGCAACACCACAGAGTTAGGAAAAAAAACAATTATTTATCCACCCCCTTTTATTGAATACTTCCCTGATTTTTTAATTGGGTGCGTCTTCCCCTGTCTTCAAAAATAACTCGGCCAACAACTCAGGATGGTGGGAGCAGCAAGCACAAATTGCGAAGATACCCTCGGTCAGCAAGCACAAAGTGCTGGGCTTTCCCTCGGTTTGAGCTTGAGGATGCTTGAGCCCTCTTCTTGGATTTAAACTTTGCACTTGATGATTTGATGAAGACTCTGATTTGGTATTCAATTATTTTAATAAACAAAGAGAAGCAACCAGCATTCCAATGATTCACGTGAGTCTCTCCACTGTATAATTCCCTTTTTTGATGAGAAAGCAAAGTGCGGCAGTTGAAATTTCATGCGGCTCCAGACAAACACAAAAATAGACTTGCGACTCTTGGAGACTTGCGGCCCGGTTGATTCACAGACTTGTGTACGGGATTGCCTGCACAACAAATACCAAGAATCAAAAGCAAGATAACATTAAGAATAATTATTATTTAAAAAACAAGTTGTAAGGGGAAAAAACTTGAAGTTGCAGGCTTCCCTTTTAATTTGCGTGCGCCTCTTGATCTGTTGCAATGTTGGGAATTGTGAGGGAGTTGAGAAATTTCGAACTGGCCTTGTGAACGCAAGGGGACAACACAATTTTTAGATCATTAATTTCGGCCTCTCCCCTTTTGATATTGGCCGCAACCTCCTCTCTTTTTTTTGCTTCGGCTCCCTTGAAAATTTTTGTTTAAGCCGCGCTTCTTTTCAACCCTAGAGGATGGGTTTTTATAGGGTGATGATTGGGTGATGCGGTTACGGGGAATCCTATTTTGAATAGGAGTTTAGAGATTTGGTTCTATCACTTTGCACCACAAATAGGAGATTTGATTTGATCAAATTGGGATTTGATAGCAATTCAAATTGAATATGAAATTGGAAATAAATATCTAATTGATTTGACCAAATCCCAAATAGATTCCATCTCTCTCCCTATTGACCAAGTCAAATCGCTTTGTGTATAGCACTTTGACCAAGTCCTTTAGCTATGTAGATAGCAATTCCTCCACCGGTTGACTAAGTCATCACTTTGAGAATTTACCGCTTTGTCATTCCTGAAACACACTTAGCGCACACGTTAAGTAGTTCGCACACGTTTGTCATCATCAAACTAAAGTTCCTAGATCGTTGCGTCCAACAAGGAGGTCTTCAGTATCTTGAAGATGAGATTAACCACAGCACCGGTGTTGGTAGTGCCGGATCGAAGCAGAGGCTTCGAAGTATATTGTGATGCATCAGGGAAGGGCCTAGGATGCTTCTTGCATCAGCATGGCCACATGGTCGCGTAAGCTTGTCGTCAGTTGAGGACTCATGAGAAGAATTACCCGACGCACGATCTGGAGTTGGTAGCGGTGATTTTTGCACTGAAGATTTAGAGGCACTTCTTGCTGAGTGAGAGCGTGAAGATTTTCACCGATCACAAAAGCTTGAAGTACATCTTTACGCAGAAGGATCTCAACATGCGTCAGAGACGATGGTTAGAGCTCATGGCTGACTACGAGATAGACTTGCAGTATCATCCGGGGAAGGTGAACGTAGTGCCCGATGCCTTGAGTAGGCTTCCCACTGCTATGATACATACTGCTGACTGGAGGATTCAGCAGGAGCTGAGAGAGATGGATTTGGAGGTCGTCCTACCTGGTGTGGTTCTTTCATTCATGAATTTGCAGATTCAGTCCACGATCGTGGATCGGATCAAGGTAGCACAGGCAGGAGATCCAAAACTGCAGAGGATCAGGAGGCAGGTTGAAGCTGGACTATGGACGGAGTTCGTGATTCATGAGGATGGTTCGCTGCGGTACGGCAGCAAACTCTGCGTACCTGCAGGTGATGTTCGGGAGGAGCTGTTGAGCGAGGCTCATATCTTGCCTTACTCTATACATCCTGGTGGCACCAAGATGTATACGGACCTCCGTCTGAATTATTGGTGGATTGGCATGAAGAGGAGTGTGGCACGGAGCGTTGCCAAGTGTTTGATATGCCAACAGGTGAAGGCTGAGCACCATCGTGCTGCTGGGTTGCTGCAACTACTTCCTATCCTGGAGTGGAAGTGGAAACATATCACGATGTATTCGTGACTGGTTTACCTAGGACCCCGAGGCAGAACGACGCAGTTTGGGTGATTGTTGACCGATTGACTAAGTCTGCGCATTTCATCCCATTCCGAGTGGGCCAGTCTACGGAAGCTTTGGCGAGGAAATATCTAGAGGTAAAATTTCATTTCTACTTCTCTTTTAATTTCCTCTTCGAGTTAGTCGTGATGTAGACCGTGTACGTGCAGGAGATTGTACGCTTACATGGAGTCCCCGTGAGCATTGTGTTTGACAGAGACACGAGGTTCACATCTCAGTTCTGGAGAAGTCTGCAGGAGAATTTGGGTACGAGTCTGAGTTTCAGCACGGCGTACCACCCGCAGACCGATGGCCAGTCAGAGAGGACTATTCAGATTCTGGAGGATATACATCGAGCTTGTACGCTCGATTTGAAGGGATCGTGGGAGGACCATCTTCACTTGGTAGAGTTTTCATATAACAAAAGCTACCAGGCGAGCATTGGCATGGCGCCGTTTGCTGCCTTATATGGGAGAAAATGTCGATCGCCACTGAGCTGGGATGACATTGGAGATCGGGAGCTGTTGGGTCCGGAGATGATAGTGGACGCTGTGGATGTCGTGAGGGACATCAGGGAGAAGCTTAGAGTTGCACAGGATCGCTTCAAGCATTGGGCAGATGCGAAGAGGAGACCCTTGGAGTTTTAGCCTGGAGATCACGTCTTCCTGAAGATTTCTCCGAACCGCGGAGTCATTCATTTTGGGAAGAAGGGAAAGCTGAGCCCGAGGTATATTGGGCCTTTCGATGTGCTTGAGCGTGTGGGAGCAGTGGCCTACCGCCTTGCTCTGCCACTGTCTTTGGAGGGAGTTCACGACGTATTCCACGTATCTCAGCTACGTCGGTACGTCAGTGATCCGTCGCACACGGTTGATTTCTCAGAGATTACAGTTCACCCGGACCTGACGTATGACCAGCAGCCTGTGCAGATTTTGGACCGTCGACAAAAGCAATTGAGGAATAAAGTAGTCGACCTGGTGAGAGTGATGTGGCGACATGGATCACCTGGAGAGTCCACCTGGGAGCGTGAACATGATATGAGAGAGCGATTCCCGCATCTTTTCCCGAGCAGTGCTTAATGTTGATTCCAAAGACGGAATCATTTCTAAGTTGGGGAGGATGTAACGGTCGGTTTTCGATCGTACTTTCTTCGTGCATGTGCTTTTGATCGTGCACGTAGTTATCTTAGACTTGTTTGATTTTTGAACACTTTTGTGTGATATGTCGTTGTGATCGTCTCTGAGAGTATTAAATTGTGGCACTATTTTGGAACGACATTTCTCGGGTCGTTCTTTCACGATTTGATCATATTTGAAGTGACGTCACGATTTTCAGCTTTGACGTGTGACGTTCCTATTTTTAGTTTCGTCCCTCGACGTCGAATTTTAGATCCGTCTTCTTAGTCCTCTTTCTTTCGTCGTCCCGAGCACCCCATATTTATTTTACAATTTTTAGAATTCGTTTGACCTATTTTCTATTTTTGACTAAGTTTATAATATTTTTAAAACTTACTTTTATAAGTGTTTTAGTTCTAATAAAATTCCTATTTCATAATAACTCTACAAAATAATTTTTGACCCAAGCCCAAGCCCTAGCCGCCTCTCCATGCGTGAGAGAGGGTGAGGGAGAGTTATTTTAAGCTTTTTTAATTACTTTAATTATTTTAAATAATTTCCTAAACCCTAGACCTAGCCCTAACCCCCTTTCCTATTTAAATAAGCCCTAAGTTAAGTGTTTTTCGCAACAACAAAAACCCTAGCCATCAAAACACCCCCTAAGCTTCGCACCCCCCTACAGCTGCAGCCGCCCGCACGACCGACGGAAATCCCCGCATTCCCTCGGTCTGACCGAGGCCCCGCCCCGCATCTGCAGCCGCTCCGCAACGTTGCAAGTTGCAACGTTGCAACCCTCTCCGCATCCGCCCGCTACAACCGAGGCTTCCTCTCGGTCTGACCGAAGAGATCCCCCGCTCCGCACCCCGCTCCGCACCGCTGCAGACATTCGTTGCAACCCCGTAAGCGCTACACCCCGCATCCTCCTGCTACGACCGACAGATCTCCCCGCATCCCGCTTCGCTCTGCACCGCTTCGCTGCAACCCCGCACCCGTAGTGCCCGACCGAGAACACCGCTCGGTCTGACCGATCCGCTCCCCCGCTCCGCACCAAGCTCCGCAGCTCAGCAGTGCTGCGACCCCCGCCCGCAGTGTCCGACCGAGAGAAACCCCTGCAGTGGCTCGGTCTGACCAAGCGACATTCGTCGCAACCCCGCATCCGTCGCATCGCTTGCCACCGTGGGCCCCCCAAGTTCTCCAAAAGTGTTGTGGGTCCCCCATTGACCCCTAGCACTGCTGTGGGCCCCACTTTTGGTGATCTTCTTCGTGGATTTGCCGACTACGACGTTACGACACGTCGTAGCCCTTTGTCGCAAGATCTAGCTTTGGAATCTTGTTCGCGATTCAGATTTGACGAGGATGAGTTCTTCGCCACTACATCCATTCTACTCCAGACTCCGGAAAAGGTTGGTCCCCGAACTCGTAGAAACCCCCACCGTAGCTATAATCAGACCCTAAACTAAAAGTCAACAACTTTAATTAAATTTCCTTTTTCGCTCTTTTAAAACGTTGTGCAAACATAGGAAAATCGACGAATGGACTTGATGACTGTGCACATAGGATAGATCGTCGAATAGGGCTGAACATCAAAAATGTGATTTCTGACGAATATGATAGTCCCGATAACCTAGACATGAACTCTAATAGGAATTACTGAAAACGAGGCCTGACACCGTCGACGTGACACTATTTCAGACGGACTTCCGCTGACGAGACGCTTGGACGAGACGCTTCGGGAGGACGACACACTCGCCACCACAGGCAAGTGTATCCACTTGCACTTTTGGCCGTGCTTAGGCCTTAGTTTGTTAGAACTGTTAACTGTGAACAAAGAGAACCGGACCTGAAATGATAGCGTCCGAGACGTCCCTTGACGGCTCAGACTTGACGACGAAGTCTGAGCCTAACACCAACAACTTTTGACATCGTAGGACTATCTTGTGTGTGCGTGCGTGTGGACACCCTAGAATAACTTTTCCTATCTTGTCACGTCCCATCCCGTCTTGCACAGCCCAGAGGGCAATAGGGCACTCTTCGAGTGATCCCTTGTCTTGATACACTGCCCAGAGGGCAATAGGGCACTCTCCGAGTGATCCCTTGTCATGATACACAGCCCAGAGGGCAATAGGGCACTCGCCAAGCTAGAGCGAGTGATCCCTTGTCTTGTCATGTCTTGAATACTTGGGTTTGGGGTAGGGTTGAGCGTGCGCACAGTAAGAGGGTCTGATCCCCCTCGAACCGTAAGGCATGAACCCTTTCGTGTCACACTTGTCTTGTCTTGTCCCGCCATGTCCCGATTTTTCTTGACACATGTTAGGTTAGTCCCGTAGTTTGGTAGCACATGCTACGACTACTACTTGTCACGTTTTACCTTCCTGGTGCGTTTACTTTCTTTTTGTTCCTCTGTTATAACCTCATCATGCTAATCAACCAGTAAACCGTTGTTAAATAGTCGATACACTTGCAGTTTGGTCTGACCCTTTTTGTAGACCTTACCTGACGTCCAGTTCCTTCTTTTGGTGCTGTACGTCAGGTGTTGAGCCAGAGTACGTCGACGAGGCGGACTTGTCAGCAGACGTGGAGCCGGAGGATACTGATCCAGAGTACATCCCAGAGGAGGATCAGAGTTAGAGGCCTCTCGTTGCTGTTCCAGAGTTTCTATTCCAGTTTAGATTGGGTGTGTTGCACCTTTTGTTTTCCTGTCTAGGTTGGGTGCTTGCACCAGTAGTTTCCTTTTCTGCAGTTGTAGCCCTTCGGGCGTTTTAGACTCTCGGTACTTTGGATGATTATTTTTGGAATAAAATGATATGCTCTTTCCTTTCAATACTTTTATTGTTCCGTACTAACTTGCAGGGACCTGTTCCTTCGTTTTGGAATACCACAGACGCTTATTGTGTCTGAGCTCGCAGCTCCGGCCTAAGCGGGCCTTAGTCACGCTCCGCCTCCGTAATTTTGGGAAGCGGGGCGTGAAATCTCTTGCTGGAAAAATTTACTGACAACCAGAAAATTGTCAAATCACACGTCCCTGCTGCTAGTACTCCAGCTAGGATTGACATACCACAAAATGGATGCAATCCGCCTGCAGCAGAAATGGTTGGACCGCCTAAAAAGAGGGGGCGACCACCGGGATCCAAGGACCAACTCCCTCGAAAGAGTAGGATCCTTGGCAATGCTAAAACAATACCACCACAGAATGCTACTATAAGCCCTACTCCCCCATCTCTCCCAAACTCTCAAACGGAGGAAAAACTGGGAGAAAATGAAGTTTCGATACATTATGTACGAACTGGAAAGTATTGGGACAGAAAGAGCACAACTATAGATGACACATTTGCGTGTAATATTGTCATCAACATCACGTACTACGACGATGATATTGAAACACGCTCTCTGATAGAATGTCAAAGCAGAGATGATTGGCCAAAGTGGAAAGCGACAATAGGAGTGGAGTTGGATTCACTCACAAAACGCAAGGCTTCGGACCTATTGTCCAGACACCAAAAGGTGTAAAACTTGTGGGTTATAAATGGGTATTCGTTAGAAAAAGAAATGAACAAAATGAGATCGTTCGCTACAAAGAAAGGCTTGTAGCACAGGGTTTTACCCAACATCCAGGGGTGGATTTTGAAGCCACATACTCCCCGGTCATGGACACGATCACCTTCCGATTCCTTATTAGCTTGACAGCTCAAGAGGGTTTAGATATGCAACTTATGGACGTCGTAACTGCATACCTATATGGCAACTTAGACCGAGACATCTATATGAGATTACCTGACGGTTCTTCCTTGCCTGCAGCACTAAAAGAGAGACAACGTGACATCTACTCAGTGAAACTGCAAAGATCATTGTATGGTCTAAAACAATATGGAAGGATGTGGTATAACAAACTGAGTGACTTCCTTGCAAAACAAGGATTTACAAACGACCCAGTCTGTCCTTGCTTCTTTATAAGAGCAAAGGCAACATGATTTGTCATTATAGCCGTCTATATGGACGACTTGAACCTCATCGGATCTCCTGAAGAGATCGCCGAGATTTCTAGAAGCTTGACAGAAACCTTCGAGATGAAAGACATTGGAAAGTCAAAATTATGTTTAGGCCTTCAAATAGAGCATCTTAACGATGTGATCCTGTTACATCAATCAACTTACACATCGAACTTGTTGAAAAATTTCCAAATGGATAAGTGCCACCCCCTCAGTACCCCAATGGTCGTCAGATCATTGGATGCGCATAAAGACCCTTTCTGGCACTGGAAGAGGGGGAGGAAATACTAGGCCCTGAAGTGCCTTATCTAAGTGCTATAGGTGCACTCCTTTACCTAGCTAATTGTACTCACCCTGACATAGCATTTACAGTCAATCTACTAGCCAGATATAGTGTTGCACCTACACAGCGGCACTGGGCTGGATTTAAGCATCTTCTGCGCTACCTCCAAGGGTCCATAGACTTAGGTCTATTCTACAGGAAAGTGGCAACAACAGGTTTAGTTGGTTATGCTGATGCAAGTTACAGGTCCGATCCTCATACAGAGAAGTCTCAGACCGGATACATGTTTACCTATGGCAGCACTTCCATATCCTGAAGATCTGTAAAGCAGACCATGACAACCGTCTCATCCACTCACTCAGAACTTCTAGCGATCCATGAAGCAAGCAAAGAGAGTTTCTGGCTACGCTTTGTGATCCAGCACATTCTCACCTCCACCAGCCTGATGACCATCGTCCTTGCGCCTACACCACTCCATGAAGACAATGCAGCATGTATAGCCCAGCTACAGGACGGCTACATCAAAGGCGACAAGACGCAGCATATCTCCCCCAAGTTCTTCTGGACGCACGACCTTCAGAAGCAAAAGCAGATTGAGGTACAGAAGATCCAATCATTTAATAACTTGGCAGATTTGCTTACCAAATCCTTGCCCACTAGTATCTTTTAGAAACTTTTATATGGGATTGGGATGAGGAGAGTGAGAAAATGTAAATGGGCCAGGATGAGAGGACTATGAACATATAGATACATAGGAGGCTGATGTATAGATTCATAGGAAATCTGCAAGCCTGAAGCTTGGTTAGATAAGGGGGAGTCAACTGCAGAGTTATATTCTTTTCCCTTGGCTATTGGTTTTTTCCCACAGGGTTTTTCATAGTCAATGTTTTGACGAGGCAACCTCGTTGACTCTGGATCCTGAAATATCCACCCCTAGACACATCCCTAAATCAGGGGAAGTTATGGATAAACTGTTCTTTATTTAACAAGGCAGTTATCCAAACTCGGATCCTGAAGAATCCACCTCTTATTCAATATTGGTTGGATAAGGGGAAGTATTATGAATAGGCCCATGAGGCCCATTGGGTATTCGGCCCATCATTGAAAGCTATATATATGATGGTAATGGGGCTCTTAACCCCTTACACCTATTACTCTACTTTTCCCTTCACAATAATCATTTAATAAAAAGATCCATATCCTCCCAAAAATGCAGAAAATAGCCCCGAGCTCAGAAAAATCGGCAAAATGTCAGTTGGAACAGGGAGATCGAAATTTTCAACTTAAAAACAAGAGAAAACAAAATTAGGCCAAAAAATCATATCATTTAATGAAACTATTTATATCTTCCAGATAATGTAGAAAATAGGCCAGAGCTAAGAAAAATCCGCAAAAATGTCCAATGGAATCGAGAGATCGTCATCTTCAACTGAAAAATAAGATAAGCGAAACTTAGGTTATAAAAATCATATCATTTAATAAAAATCTCCATATCGTCCAGAAAATGTAGAAAATAACCTCGAGCTCAGAAAAATCCAAAAAAAGTCAATTTGAACAGGGAGATCGTACTCTTCAACATAAAAATAAGAGAAGACAAAATTGGGCCAAAAATCAAATCATTTAATAAAACGATTCATATCTTCCATAAAATTTGGAAAAATATGCCGGAGCTCGGAAAAACTGTAAAAATGTCCGTTGGAACCGGAAGATCGCTATCTTCAAAAAAAATAAGAGAAGATGAAATTAACCAAAAAATTATATCATTTAAAAAAACTATCCATATCTTCAAGAAAATGGAGAAAAATAGGCTGTAGGAATAGTGAGATCACCATCTTCAACTTAAAAATAAGAGAGGACAAATTTAGGGCAACGATGATTTCATTTAATAAAAAGATCCATATTTTCTAGAAAATAAAGAAAATAGCCCTGAGCTCAGAAAAATCGGCAAAATGTCAGTTGGAACCGGGAGATCGGAATTTTCAACTTAAAAAAATAGAAAACTATTCATATCTTCTAGATAATGTAGAAAATAGGTCGGAGCTCAGAAAAATCCCCAAAATGTCCAATGGAACCGGGATATCGTCATCTTCAACTGGAAAATAAGATAATCAAAACTTTGCTAATAAAAATCATATCATTTAATAAAAAGCTCCATATCATCCAGAAAATGTTAAAATTAGCCTCGAGCTCAGAGAAATCTGCAAAATTTCTGTTGGACCGAGGCGATCACAATCTTCAATTGAAAAAATAAGAGAAGAAAAAATTAGGGTATGAAAATCATATCATTTAATAAGTCTTCCAGAAAATGTAGAAAATAGCTGCAAACTCAAAAAGATCCGCAAAAATATCCATTGGAACTGGGAGATCGCACTCTTCAACTTAAAAAAGAAAAGACAAAATTAGGCCAAAGAATTATATCCTTTAATAAAATGATCTATATCTTCCAGAAAATTTAAAAAATAGCCTGGAGCTCAGAAAATCTGCAAAAAATATCCGTTGGAAACGCGATATCCCTATCAACTGAAAATTAAGAAAAGATAAAATTAGGCCAAAAATCTTGTCATTTAATAAAAAAATCCATTCTATAAAATAAAGAAAATAGCATAGTGCTCAGAAAATCTGCAGAAATGTCCATTAGAATCAGTAGATCGCTATGTTTAACTGAAAAAAGAGAAGGCAAAATTAGGCAATAAAAATCATATCATTTAATATAAAGATTCTTATTTTCCATAATATGTAGAAAATATCCCCGAGCTCAGAAAAATCTGCAAAAATATCCGTCAGAAACTGGAGAGCGCAAAATTTAACGAAATACAGAGAAGACAAAATTAGGCCAAAATATCATATCATTTAATAAAATGACCGTTATCTTCCAAATAATAAAGAAAATAGACCAGAGTTAAGAAAAATCCTCAAAAATATCAGTGGAAACAGGGAGATTACCATCATCAACGAAAAATCTAAAAGAGGACAAAATTAGACAAAAAATCATAGCATTTAATAAAACGATCATTATTTACCAGAAAATAGCCACGCGGTCAGAAAAATCCACAAAAATTTCCGTTGGAACTGGGAAACCGGAATCTTCAAGTGAAAAATAAGAGAAGACAAACGTAGCCTATAAAAATCATATCATTTAATAAAAAGATCCATATCTACAATAAAATGTAGAAAATAGCATCGAGTTCAGAAAAATCTGCAAAAATTGCCATTTGAACCAGGAGATTGCCATCATCAATTGAAAAAGAAGCGAAGAGAAAATTAGGCTTAAAAATCATATCATTTAATAAAAAGATCCATATCTTACAGAAAATAAAGAAAATAGTCCCGAGCTCAGAAATATCGACCAAAAATGTCCGTTGGAACCGGGATATCGCCATCTTCAACTTATAAAAAAGAGAAGACAAAATAAGGCTACAAAAATACTATTATATAATAAAAAGATCTATATCTTCTAGAAATGTAGAAAATAATCCAGAGCTCAGAAAAACCCACAAAAATGTCCGTTAGAATCGGGACATCGCAATCTTCAATTTGAAAATAAGAGAAGACAAAATTAGGCCAAAATATCATATCATTTAATAAACGATCCATAGCTTCCAAAATGTGTAAAATTGGCTGGAGCCCGGAAAAATCTGCAAAATATGTCTGTTGGAACCTGGAAATCGCCAACTTCAACTGGAAATTAAGAGAAGACAAAATTAGGCCAAAAATCATATCATTTTATAAAAGTGGAAAATAGCCCTGAGCTCAGAAAAATCCGCAAAAATTTCCTTTGGTACCCAGAGAATGCCATCTTCAACTTAAATAAATGAGCAAAAAATTTCGACAAAAATCAAATCATTCAATAAAGGTCCACATCTTCAACTGGAAAATGAAAGAAAAGAAATTTGGGTTATAAAAATCATATCATTTAATAAAAAGATCCATATCTTCCATAAATGTAGAAAATAGCCCGAAGCTCAAACGAATCTGCAAAAATATCCGTTGGAACTGGGAGATCGTCATCTTTAACTTAAAAATAATAGAAGATAAACTTAAGCTATTAAAATCAAATCATTTAATAAATAGATCCATATCTTCCATAAAATAAAGAAAATAACACCGAGCTCAGAAAATCCGAAAAAATGTCCGTTGGAACCGGGAGATCGCCATGTTCAACTGAAAAATAAGAGAAAGGCGAGCTCAAAAAAAATAAAGATCCATATATTAAGAAAATGTAAAATATAGCACCGAGCTCAGAAAAACTGCAAAAATATCTATGGAACGAGAGACCGTCGTCTTCAACTGAAAA
>JAULAV010009647.1:0-20513 GCA_030789695.1 Scilla litardierei
ATATAGAAAAATAGCTCATAGCTCAAAAAAAATCCGTAAAAATTTCCGTTTGAACCGGGAGATGGCCATCTTCAACTGGAAAAAGAGAAGACAAAATTAGGCAATAAAATTCATATCATTTTATAAAAAGGTCCATATCTTACAGAAAATGTAGAAAATAGTCCGGAGCTCAGAAAAATCTGCTCAAATGTCCGTTGGAAATGGGATATCACCATATTTAACTGATAAAATAAGAGAAGACAAAATTAGGCCAAATAGTCATATCATTTAATAAAAAGCTCTATCTCTTCCCGAAAATATATTAAAATTTCTGTAAGCTAAGAAAAATCTGCAAAAATGTCCATTGGAATTGGTAGATCGCCATATTTAACTGATAAAATAAGAGAAGAAAAACGTAGGCTATAAAAATCATATCATTTAATAAAAAGATATATATTTCCATAAAATATAGAAAACAGCACCGAGCTTAGAAAAATCAGCAAAAATGTCCGTTTTAATTGGGAGATCGCCCTTTTCAACTGAAAAATAAGAGAAGACAAAATTAGGCCAAACGCGTATCATTCATAAAGAAGATCAATCTCTTCCAGAAAATTTAGAAAATATCTGCGAGGTCAGATAAATCCGCAATAATGTCCATTGGAACCGGTAGGTCGCCATATTAAATTAAAAAATAAGAGAAGACAAAATTTGGCCAAAAATCATATCATTTAATAAAAAGATACATAACTTTCCGAAAATTTAGAAAATAGTCCCGAGCTCAAGATAATCGGCAAAAATGTCCGTTGGAACTGGGAGATTGCCATTTTCAATGAAAAAGTAGATAAAATTAGGCTATAAAAATCATATCATTTAATATAAAGATCTATATATTACAAAAAATATAGAAAATAGCCCAGAGCTCAAAACATTTTAGCACAAATGTCCTTTCGAACTGAGAGATCGCCATCTTCAATCGAAAAAAGAAAAGACAAAATTAGGTCGAGAAATCATAATATTTAATAAAAAGATCCATATATTCCAGAAAGCTAAGAAAAATCCTCAAAAATGTGCATTGGAACCGGTAGATCGCCATCTTCAACTGAAAAAAATAAGAGAAGAGAAATGTATGATATATAAATCATATCATTTAATAAAAAGATCCATATCTTCCTTCAAATGTAAGAAAATAGCACCAAGATCATAAAAATCCGCAAAAATATCCGTTGGAACTAGGAGATCACCATCTTCAATTGAAAAATAAAAGAAGACAAACTAAGGCCAATAATCAAATAATTTATAAAAAGATCCATATCTCTCAGAAAATTTAGAAAATAGTGCCGAGGTCAGAATAATCTGCAAAAATGTCTGTTAGGACCGAGAGATTGCCATCTTTAACTTAAAAAAATAAGAGAAGACAAAATTAGGCCAAAAAATCGTTTCATTTAATAAAAAATCCATAACTTTCTGAAATTGTAGAAAAATAGCACTGATCTTTAAAAAATCCGCAAAAATGTCCGTTGGAATCTAGAGATTACCATCTTCAACCTAAAAATAAGAGGATACAAAATTAGGTAATAAAAATCATATCTTTTAATATAACGATTCACATCATACACAAAATGTAGAAAAAAGTTTGGATCACAGAAATATCCACAAAAATGTCAGTTGGAACCAGGAGATTGCCATCTTCAATTGAAAAATATGAGAAGCCAAAATTAGGCCAAAAATCATATCATTTAATAAAAAATCCATATCTTCTAGAAAATTTAGAAAATAGCCTCGAGGACAGAAAAATCCGTAAAAATGATCGTTGGAACAGTGAGTTCGCCATCTTCAACTGAAAAAGAAGAGAAGACAAACTTAGTCCATAAATCATATTATTTAATAAAAAGATCCATATCTCCAATGAACTTTTGAAAATAGTTCCGCGCTGAGAAAAATCCGCAAAAATGTCCGTTGAAACCGAGAGATCGCCATCTTCTGCTGAAAAATAAGGGAAGACAAAATTTAGCTAAAAATCATATCATTTAATATAAAGATTCATATCGAACAGAAAATTTAGAAAATAGCCACGATCTCATAAAAATCCCTAAAATGTCAGTGTGAACCTGGAGATCGCCATCTTCAACGAAAAAATTAGAGACGACAAATTTAGGCCAAAATTATATCATTTAATAAAAATATCCATAACTTCTCTAAAATATATAAAAATAGCCCCGAGCTCTGAAAAATCCGCAAAAATGTTCGTTGGACCCGGGAGATCACCATTTTCAACTAAAAATATGAGAAATAAAAAATTACACTATAACAATCATATCAATTAATATAAAGATTCATATCTTACAGAAAATGTAGAAAATAGTTCGGAGCTTAGAAAAATCCAAAAAAAATATCCTTTGGAACCGGGAGATCGCCATTTTCAACTGAAAAATAAGAGAAGACAAAATTAGGTCAAAAAATTATATCATTTAATAAAAGATCCATAACTTCAAAAAATGTAGAAAAATAATACCAAGCTTAGAAAACCCCGCATCTTGAATTTGGAAAGAAGTGTGGCAAACAGGATGTTATCCTTCAGAGGAGTCTATCGGTTAGTAGGAAGAGTGAGTGGGGCTCTCTCCTCCGCGTGTTGTTGGTGAGTGACGCTAGAAGAATGGACGTGGCTTTCTTCCCTCTCCTTTCTCTTTGTGCCAGCTGCAAATCCATGTGGACTGCGACCTTGAGTGAATTGATCTATTACCTGGTCTAAAATGCTGTGAATGGATCGCCCATTGGTGGAGGGCCCAGGGCCTTAATTATGCCCAGAGGCGCAGTTGTTATTCCACATTTCTCGATTCCATTGAGATATAGGAGTCGCATCGAGCTGCAAGTTCTCTTGCCACTCAGGCCTTTGCTTGCCCAACCTTGGGTCTCTGGGAGTGGTTCGCTCCCTTACAGGCATTTGAGCTAGATTAGGAGGTTGATGCTCCTCATCAGCCTGTTGTGGGTGCCCCTTGCTTTATTGCACAGCAGCGGCTAAAACGGTCGGGCTTTTTTCGATCTGCTCAGTGAACTTGTTGAATTGCTCCTGAGTCACCATAAGTACTCTTAGCTCCTTTGATGATGACACAGAATCTGCAGCATCTTCGATGAGAATGTCATCCTTATTTCGAGTGTTCTCAGTCAACCCAAGAATTGGTTCAGTGTTCTTGGGTCCAGTCGACATAGGGCTGTAGTTTCCTTGGGATGTTGACTGAGCTTTCCCACAAACGGTGCTAACTGTTAAAGCCAAAATTGGCGCCAACAGTATTTGTGCCGACGCGGACTCCTCTGTCGAGGTGGAGCCTCGTCAGCTGGTGGAGTGTGACCCTTGGATTGAAGAACCAGAGTCGATGATGGGTGGGACATGTGAGCACATCATGGATGTATGATCGACCCTTTCGTTGAATGTGACAATCGTTCGACCCTCGGGCTAACGTGAACCTTGATTAATAGTTGAAAAGAACGGTAGATCAACTCTCATATTGAGTCGAATCACGAGCTTCATGTACCACAAAGAAATGTCAAAGGGGATCGGATCTGGGTCCTGACCCAAATCTCCTCAGATGCTTAAGTTAGACGAGAACTTAAGGAAAGGATTGGGGCTATCAAGATCGACCCACAGAGGTTTGTCTTGAGTCAGTCTCCTCACGCTGTATGGAGGAAGAAATATAAAGTATGTAGAAGAAAAATAATAATGTGTGTTAAGTTTTCTCGTACCACCCCTCTTCTGTTTGTCCTTTCTGAATTTATAGACTTCGGTGGTCACTTCAGTGACGTTGGTGATACGATCCTCCCCCTCTTAATAGGGATAACATAACAGTTGTCTATGCCTCTGCTATTTATGAGCCCATTATCAATCGCAATTTTGAGCGATGGAGGTTCTACGTGCAAATGACACGTGGGCTTTGACTGGGTCAGTTTCCAGCTTCCTTTGTGGACCTCGTGGGCTTTGGTGTCAATCAAGTGAGCCTCTTCAGTGCCAGCCCAAGGGTTTAACAATAAAAGAAGCCAAAATTACACTATAAAAATCATATCATTAAATATAAACATCCACATCTTTCAGAAAATGTAGAAAATTTAATTGCACCAAGTTAAGAAAAATACGCAAAAAATGTCTCTAGGAACCAGGAGATCTTCAAATACAAATGAAAAATAAGAGAAGAAAATATTAGGCCAAAAATCATATCTTTAATAAAACGATCCATATCTTCCAAAAAATGTGGACGCCTGGAGCTCAGTAAAATCTGAAAAAAATGTCCGTTGAAACCGGTAGATATCCATCTTCAACTGAAAAATTAGAGAAGACAAAATTAGGCGAAAAAAGCATATCATTTAAAAAGTTATGCATATCTTGCAAAAAATTTAGAAAATAGCTCTGAGCTAAGAAAAATCCACAAAAATATCTGTTGGAACCGGAAGATCGCCTGCTTCAACAGGAAAATAAGAGAAAACAAAATTAGGCCCAAAAAATCATATCATTTAATAAACGATCCATATATTCCAAAAAATGTGGAAAATAAACTGGAGCTCGGAAATATCTGCAGAAATGTACTTGGAACCAGGAGATCGCCATCTTCAATGGAAAAATAAGAGAAGACAAAATTAGGCCAAAAAATCATATCATTTAATAAAACGATTCATATCTTCTAGAAATGTGGAAAATAGCTCCAAGCTTGGAAAAATCCACAAACATGTGCATTTGAACCGGGAGATCGCCATATTCAACTGAAAAATAAGAGAAGACAAAATTAGTCTACTAAAATCATATCATTTAATAAAAAGATACATGTCTTCAATAAAAAGTAGAAAATAGCCCCAAGAATCAGGCCTAAAATCATTTTATTTAATAAAAAGATCCATATCTTTCAGAAAATATAGACAATAGGCTCGAGGTCAGAAAAATCAGCAAAAATGTCTGTTGGAACCAGAAGATTGCCATCTTCAACTGAAAAATAAAAGTTGACAAACTTAGCCTATAAAAATCATATCATTTAATAAAAGATCCATATCTTCGATTAACTGTAGAAAATAACCCCGATATCAGAAAAATCCGCAAAAATATACTTTGGAACTGGGAGAACGCCATCTTCAACTGAAAAAAATAAGAGAAGACAAAATTAGGCCAAAATCATTTTATTTAATAAAAAGATCCATACATTCTAGAAAATTTAGAAAATAGCCCCGAGGTCAGAATAATACACAAAAAGATCCATTGGAACTGGGGGATCGTCATATTCAACTGACAAATAAGCGAAGACAAAATTAGACCAAATAATCATAGCATCTAATAAAAAGATCCCAACTTCCAGAAAATGTAGAAAAATAGCCCCGAGCTCAGAAAAATCCGCAAAAATCCACTTGGAACCTGGAGATCGCCATCTTCAACTGAAAGATAATAGAAGAGTAAATTTGGTTATAAAAATCATATCATTTAATATAAACATTCATATCATACAGAAATTGTAGAAAATATCCCTTAGCTTAAAAATTTTGCAAAAATGTCTGTTGGAACCAGGAGAGCTCTATCTTCAAATTAAAAAAGAGAAGAACAAATTAGGCCAAAAATCATATTATGTCATAAAAAAGATTCATAACTTCCAGAAAATGTAGAAAAATAGTCTCAAGCTAAGAAAAATATGCAAAAAAGTCCGTTGGAACTGAGAGATCGTCATCTTCAACTGAAAAATAAGAGAAGAAAAACAACGGCTATAAAAAATCGTATTATTTAATAAAAAGTTCAATATCTTCCATAAAATGTAGAAAATAGCCCCGAACTCAAAAAAATACGCAAAAATATCCATTGGAACCAGGAGATCGCCATCTTCAACTCAAAAATATATTGGAGAATCACAAATTAGGTGATAAAAATCATATCATTTAATAAAAAGATTCATAACTTTCCAAAAGTAGAAAATAGCTCGGAGCTAAGAAAAATCCGCAAAAATGTTCGTTGGAACCAGGAGATCGTCGTCTTCGTCTGAAAAATAAGTGAAAGCAAAATTAGGCCTAAAATCATATTATTTAATAAAAAGATCTATATCTCCCAAAAAATGTAGAAAATAGGCTTGAGGTAAGAAAAATCCGCAAGAATGTCCGTTGGAACCGGGAGATCGCTATTTTCAACTAAAAAATATGAGAAGACACACTTAGGCTATAAAAATGATCATTTGATAAAAAGATCCTTATCTTCGATTAATCGTATAAAATAGCCCTGAACTCAGAAAAATCCGTAAAATGTTCGTTGGAACCAGTATATTTCCAGTTTCAACTGAAAAATAAGAGAAGACAAAAATTATGCTATAAAAATCATATCATTTAATAAAAAGATCCATATCTTTCATCAAATGTAGAAAATAACCCCAAGCTCAGAGAAATTTGCAAAAATGTCCTTTAGAACTGGAGATCGCCATCTTCAACTGAAAAATAAGAAAAGACGAACTTAGGTTATAAAAATCATATCATTTAATAAAAAGAGCCATATCTTCCATAACAAATAGAAAATAGCTCGAATCTCAGAAAAATTCGCAAAAATGCCTGTTAGAACCGGAGATTGACATCTTCAACTGAAAAATAAGAGAAGACAAAATTAGTTTAAAAATCATATCCTTTACTAAAAAGATCCATATCTTTCATAAAATGTAGAAAACAATCGGAGCTCTGAAAATTCCTAAAATGTCCGTTGAACCGGGAAATCGTCATCTTCTACTAAAAATGAGAAGACAAAATTAGGGCAAAAATCATATCATTTAATAAAAAGATCCATATCTTACAGAAAATGTAGAAAAATAGTCCCAAGCTAAGAAAAATCTGCAAAAATATCCGTTGGAATCGGTAGATCGCCATCTTCAACTTAAAAATAAGAGATGGCAAAATTGGGCCAAAAATCAAATCATTTAATTAAAAGATCCTTATCTTATAGAAAATTAAGAAAATAGCACCGAGGTGAGAGTAATACGCAAAAATGTCCGTTGGAACCGTAAGATCGCCATCTTCAACAGAAAAATAAGAGACGATAAACTAGGCCAAAAATCATATCATTTAATAAAAAAACCATAATTTCCAGAAAATATAAAAATAAAGCCCCGAGCTCAGAAAAATCCGCAAAAATGTCCATTGAAACTGGGAGATTACCATCTTCGACAGAAAAATAAGAGCTGATAAAATAAGGTTATAAAATAATATCATTTAATATAAAGATTCATATGCTATAAAAAATGTTGAAAATAGCCATGAGCTCAAAAATCCGCACAAATGTAAATTGGAACCAGGAAATCGTCATCGTCAACTGAGAAAAGAAAAGACAAAATTAGGCTAAAAATCATATCATTAATTAAAATATCCATTTCTTCCAGAAAAGGTAGAAAATAGCCCCAAGCTAAGAAAAATCCGTAAAAATGTCTGTTGGAACGGGCAGATCGCCATCTTCAACTGAAAAATTAGAGAAGACTAATGTAGCTAATAAAAATCATATCATTTAGTAAAATGATCCTTATCTTTCATAAAATTTAGAAAATAGCACCGAGCTCATAAAAATCCGCAAAAACGTCTATTGGAACCGAGAGATCTACATCTTCAACAGAAAAATAAGAGAAGAAAAATTAAGCCAAAAATCAGATCATTTAATAAAAAGATTCTAGAAAATTTAGAAAATAGCCCTGAGTTCAGAATAATACGCAAAAATGTCCTTTGGAACCGAGATATCACCATCTTCAACTGAAAAATAAGAGAAGACGATATTAGGCCAAAAAACATATCATTTAATAAAAAGATCCATAAATTACCGAAAATATAGAAAAATAGACCTGAAGTCAGAAAAATCCACAAAAATGTCCATTGGAACCGGGAAGTCGCTATCTTCAACTAAAAAGTAAGAGAAGACAAAATTCGGTTATGAAAATCATATCATGTGATATAAAGATTCATATCTTACAGAAAATGTATAAAATAGGTAGGAGCACAAAAAAATCTGTACAAATGCCCGTTGGAACCGGGAGATCGCCATCTACAACTTAAAAATAGAATATAAAATTAGGCCAAAAATATTATCATTTCATAAAAATAAACATATCTTCCAGAAAATGTAGAAAAATAGCATCAAGCAAAGAAAATCTACAACGATGTCCGTTGGAACCAGGAGATTGTCATCTTCAACTAAAAAATAAGAGAACATTAATGTAGGCAATAAAAATAATATTATTTAATAAAAATTTTTATATTCCATAAATGTAGAAAATAGCTCAGAAAATCAGCAAAAATGTTTGTTGGAACCGGGAGATCGCCATCTTCAACAGAAAAATAAGAGTATACAAATTAGGAAATAAAAATCATATCATTTAATATAAATATCCATATCGTACAAAAAATGTAGAAAATAGCCTGGAGCACAGAAAAATCCGCAAAAATGATCGTTGGAATGGGAGATTGCCATCTTCATCTAAAAAATAAGAGAAGACAAAATTAGGCCCAAAAATCATATTATTTAATAAAAATATCTATATCTTCCAGAAAATGTTGAAAATAAGCTCAAGGTCAGAAAATTCTGTAAAAATGTCAGTTAGAAACATGAGATCGCCATCTTCGACTGAAAAATAAGAGAAGACAAAGCTAAGCAATGAAAATCATATCATTTAGTAAAAAAGATTCATATCTTCAATTATCTGTAGAAAATTGCGCCGAGCTCAGAAAATTCAACAAAAATGTCTGTTGTTATCGGGAGATCGCCATCTTCAACTGAAAAAATATGAGAAGATAAACTTTGGCTATAAAAATCAGATCATTTAATAAAAAGAATCATATCTTTCATAAAATGTAGAAAATATCTTAGAGCTCAGTAAAATCTGCAAAAATTTCCGTTGGAACCGGAAGATCGCCATCTTCAACAGAAAAATAAGTAAAACAAAATTAGGCAAAAAATTCATATGATTTAATAAAAAGATCTATATCTTTCATAAAATATAGAAAATAGCACGGAGCTCTGAAAAATCCGTACAAATGTTCGTTGGAACATGGAGATCGACATCTTAAACTAAAAAAGAGAAGACTTATTATGCCAAAAGTCGTATCATTTAATAAAAAGATCCATATCATATAGAAATGGTAGAAAATTAGTTTCAAATTGGGAGAAGTCTGCCAAAATGTCCGTTGGAACTAGTAGATCGCCATTTTCAACCAAAAAAATAAGGGAAGAAAAAGGTAGAATATAAAAATCATATCACTTAATAAAAATATACATATCTTCTATAAAATGTAGAAAATAGCACCGAGCTTAGAAAAATCCGCAAAAATATCCGTTGGAACGGGAGATCGCCATCTTCAACTGAAAAATAAGAGAAGGCAAAATTAGGCCAAAAATCATATCATTAAATAAAAAGATCCATATCATCCAGAAAATTTTGAAAATAGCCCCATGGAGAGATTAGTGTGCAAAAATGTCAGTTAGAACCGAGAGAGATCACCATCTTCACCTGAAAAATAACAGAAGACAAAATTAGCCAAAAATAATATCATTTAGTAAAAAGTACAAAACTTCCCGAAAAAGTAGAAAAATAGACTCGAGCTCAGAAAAATATGCAAAAATGTTGGTGTGAACAGGGAGATCGCCATTTTCAACTAAAAAAATAAGAGAAGACAAAATTAGGCTATAAAAATCATATCATTTAATATAAAGATCCACATATTATAGAATATGTAGAAAATAGCCTAGAGCTAAAAAAACCGCACAAATATAAATTGGAACCGGAAGATCGCCATCTTTAACTGAAAAAATATAGAAGATAAAATTAGGACAAAAAATCATAACATTTAATAAAAATATTCAAATTTTCCTTAAAATATAGAAAATAGCCCCAATCTAAGAAAAATCCTCAAAAATGTTCGTTGGAACAAGTAGATCACCATCTTCAACTGATAAAATAAGAGAAGACAAACGTATGCCAAAAAATCATATCATTTAATAAAAAGATCCTTACCTTTCATAAAATGTAGAAAATATCATCGAGCTTATAAAAATCCGCAAATATGTCCATTGGAACCGGGAGATGGCCATCTTCAACTGAAAAGTAAAAGAAGACAAAATTAGGCCAAAATCAGATCATTTAATAAAGAGATCCATATCTTCTAGAAAATTTAGAAAATAATTCCGATGTCAGAATAATATGCAAAATGTCCGTTAGAACCGGGAGATCGACATCCTCAACTGAATAATATGAGAAGACAAAATTAGACCAAAAATCATTTCATTTAATAAAAAGATCCATAACTTTTTGAAATGTAGAAAATAGCCCCGAGCTCAGAAAATCCGCAAAAATTTCGCTTGGAACCGGTACATCCCCATCTTCAACTTAAAAATAAGAGAAGACAAATTTAGGTTATAAAAATCATATCATTTAATATAAATATTTGTATCATAAAGAAAAAGAAGAAAATAGTCAGGAGCTCAAAAAAAATCAGCACAAATGTCCGTTGGAACCGGGAGCTCGCCATCTTCATCATAAAAAAGAGAAGATAAAGTTAGGCCAAAAAATCAAATATTTCATAAAAAGATCTATATCTTCCAGAAACTGTTGAAAAATAGTCTCAAGCTAAGAAAAATCTGCAAAATGTCATTTAGAACCGGGAGATCGCCATCTTCAACTAAAAAAGAAAAGACAAACTTAGGTTACAAAAATCATATTATCAATAAAAATGTCTATATCTTCCATAAAATGTAGAAAATAACACCGAGCTCAAAATAATACGCAAAAATGTCTGTTGGAACTGGGAGAATGCCATCTTCAACTTAAACTAAGAGAAGACAAAATTAGGCTTAAAAATAATATCATTAAATAAAAAGATTCATAACATTCCGAAAATGTGGGAAATAGCCCGGAGCTCAGAAAAATCCGTACAAAGGTTGGATGGAACCGAGAGATAGCCATCTTCAACAATAAAATAAGAGAAGAAAAAATTAGTTCAAAAAATCATATCATTTAATAAAAGATCCATAACTTCACGAAAATGTAAAAAACTAGGTCCGATCTCAGAAAAATCGACAAAAATGTCTGTTGGAACCGGAATATTGCCATCTTCAACTAATAATAAGAGAAAACAAAATTAGGTTGTAAAAATCTTGTAATTTAATATTCATATTCATATCATACAGAAAATGTAGAAAATAGCCCCGAGGTCAGAAAAATCAGCACAAATCTCCGTTGGAACCGGGAGATCTCCATATTCAACTGAAAAAAAGAGAAGACAAAATTTGTCCAAAAAATCATTTCATTTAAAAAAGATTCATATTTTCCAGAAAATGTAGAAAAAAATCCACAATCTAAGAAAAATCTGCAAAAATGTCCGTTGGAACCGGGTGATCGCTATCTTCAACTGACAAAAATAAGAAGACAAAATTAGGCAACAAAAATTTTGTCATTAATAAGAGATCCTTGTATTTAATAAAATGTAGAAAATTGCGTGGAGCTCAGAAAAATCCGAAAAAATAGACGTTGGAACCAGGATCACCATCTTCAACTGAAAACCAAGAGAAGATAAAATTAGGATTAAAAATCATATCACTTATTATAAAGATTCTTATTTTTCAAAAAGTGTAGAAAATAGCCCCGAGCTAAGAACAATTCGTAAAAATATCTGTTGGAACCGGGAGATCGCCATCTTCGACATGAAAAATAAAAGAAGATAAAATAAGGCCAAAAAATCATATCCTTTAATAAAACGATTCATATCTTCCCAAACTATGGAAAAATAGCCTGGAGCTCAGAAAATCCGCAAAAATGTCTGTTGGAACCAGGAGATTGCCATCTTCAACTGGAATATAAGAGAAGACAAAATTAGGCCAAAAATCATATCATTTAATAAAAAGATCGATATATTCAATTGGAAAATAAGAGAAGACAAATTTAGGCTTTAAATATCATATCAATTTAAAAAAGATCCATACATTTCATTAAATGTAGAAAATAGCACCAAGTTAGAAAACGATATATAAAAATCTTATCAGTTGTAGATGGTGATATCCCGGTTATAACAGACATTTTTAAAGGTGAAGATGGCGATTTCCTGGTTCCAAATTTTGTCTTCTCTTATATTTCAGTTGAAGATGGTGGTTTCCAGAGTTCAAAAAAATCCGCAAAAATGTTCGTTCGAACCAGAAGATCACCATATTCAACTAAAAAAATAAGAGAAGACAAACTTAGTCTATAAAAATTATATCATTTAATAAAAAGATCCATATATTCAATAAACTGTAGATAATAGTTCCGAGCTTAGAAAATCCACAAAAATATCCGTTGAAATCAGGAGATCGCCATCTTCAATTAAAAATTAGAGAAGACAAAATTAGGCTATAAAAATCATATCATTTAATATAACGATTCATATCTTACAGAAAAATTAGAAAATAACCCAGAACTCAAAAGAATCCGCCAAAATGTCCGTTGGAAACGTGAGATTGCCATCTTAAACGAAAAAAATTAAGAGTAGACAAAATTGGGCCTAAAAATCATATCATTTAATAAAAAGATCTATAACTTCCTGAAAATGTAGAAAAATAGCCTCGAGCTTAGAAAAATCTACAAAAATGTCTGTTGGAACTGAGAGATCGACATCTCCCATAGAAAGATAGAGAATACAAAATTAGGCTATAAAAATCATATCATTTAATATAAATATCCATATCTTATTAAAAATGTAGAAAATAACCATGAGCTTAGAAAAATCCGCACAAATGTCCGTTGGAACTGGGAGATCGCCATCTTTGACTGAAAAAAGTGAAGACAAAATTAGCCTAAAAATCATATCATTTAATGAAAAGATCTATACCTTCTAGAAAATGTAGAAAATTGCCACAAACTAAATAAAACCAGAAAAATGTCTGTTGAAACCGATAGTCGCCATCTTCAACTGAAAAAAATAATAGAAGACAAACGCATGATATAAAAATTATATCATTTATAAAGAGATCCATATCTTCTATAAAATGTAGAAAATAGCACCAAGCTCAGAAAAACCTGCAAAAAGTCCGTTGGAATTGAGAGAGCGACATCTTCAACTGAAAAATAAGAGAAGACAAACCTAGGATATAATAATCATATCATTTAATAAAAAGATCCACGTCTCGAATAAAATGAATAAATTATCCCCGAGGTCAGAAAAATTCCCAAAAATGTCTGTTGGAATTGGGAGATCGCCATCTTTAACTGAAAAATAAAAGAAGAAAAATTAGGCTATAAAAATCATAAGATTTAATATAAAGATTCAATCTTTCAGAAAATGTTGAAAATAGTGTAGAGCTTAGAAAAATCCCACAAAAATGTTCGTTGAAACCGGAAGATTGCCATCTTCAACGAAAAAAATAAGAGAAGACAAAATTAAGCCATAAATCATATCATTTAATAAAAAGATCCATATCTTCGAGAAAATGTAGAAAATAGCCCCGAATTCAGAAAAATCCGTAAAAATGTTCGTTAGAATTGAAAGATCGCCATCTTCAACTAAAAAAATATGAGAAGACAAAATTAGACTACAAAAACCATATAGTTTGATAAAAATATCCAGATATTCAATGAAATGAACAAAATAACATCGAGCTCAGAAAAATCATCAAAAATATCCGTTGTCACCAGAAGATCAGCACCTTCAACTGAAAAATAATCGAAGACAAAATTAGGTTATAAAAATCCTATCATTTAATATAAAGATACGTATCTTACAGAAAATACAGAAAATAGACCGTAGATTGAAAAATCCGCAGAAATATCTGTAGGAACTAGGAGATAGACATTTTCATCACAAAAATAAGAGAAAACAAAATTAGGCCAAAAATCATATCATTTAATAAAAAAGAAACGTATCTTCCTGAAAATGTAGAAAATAGCCCCGAGACGAAAAAATCCGCAAAAATATTCTTTGGAACATGGAGATCGCCATCTTCAATTGAAAAATAATGGAAGACAAACTTTGGCTATAAAAATCATATCATTTAATAAAATTTCATATCATACAGAAAACGTAGAAAACAGCCCAGAACTCGAAAAAATCTGTAAAAATGTCTGTTAGAACTGGGAGGCCGCCATCTTCAATGAAAATAATAAATGAAGACAAAATTAGTCCAAAAAAATTATATCGTTTAATAAAAAGATCCATATCTTCCTGAACAAGTAGAAAATCGCCCCGAGTTCAGAAAAATCCGCAAAAATATCCGTTGGAACCAGCAGATCACCATACTTAACTGAAAAATAAGAAAAGACAAAATTATGCAACAAAAGTTATTTCATTTTAATAAAAAGATCCATATCTTCAGTAAAGTGTAGAAAATAGACCCGAGCTCAGAAAAATCCGCAAAAATGTCTGTTGGAACCAGGAGATTGTTATCTTTAACAGAAAAATAAGAGAAGACAAAATTAGGCCAAACAATCATATCATTTAATAAAATGATCCATATATTTTAGAAAATGTAGAACATAGCCGAGATCTCAGAAAAATATGCAAAAATGTCCGTTGGAACCGGGAGATCAACATCTTACAATATCATAAGAGAAGACAAAATTAGGCTATAAAAATCATATCGTTTAATATAAAGATTCATATCTTACAGAAAATGTAGAAAATAGCCCGTAGCTATTAAAAATCTGCGAAAATGTCTGTTAGAACTACGAGTTGCCATCTGCAATGAAAAAAATAAGAGAAGACAAAAATTAGGCCATTAAGATCATATCATTTAATATAAAGAATCATATCTTACAGAAATTGTAGAAAATATCATAAAGTTCAGAAAAATCTGCAATAACTTCTATTCGAATCGGGAGATTTACGTTTTCAACTAAAAAATAAGAGAAGATAAAATTAGTCGATAAAAATCATATCATTTTTTGAAAATATACATATCTTCAATTAACTGTATAAAATACTCCTGAGTTCAGAAAAATCTGCAAAAAATTTCCATTGGAACTGGGAGATCACCAACTTCAACAAAAAAATAAGAGAAGACAAAATATGGCCAAAAAAATCATATCATTTAATAAAATGATGCATATTTTTTTTAGAAAATATAGAAAATAGCCCAGATCTTAGAAAAATCCACAAAAATTTCTGTTGGAACCAGAAGATTACCATCTTTAACTGAAAAATAAGAGAAGACAAAATTATGCTATAAAAATTATATCATTTAATATAAAGATACATGTCTTACAGAAAATGTAGAAAATTGCCCGGAACTACAAAATTTTTGCAGAAAGGTCCGTTGGAACTAGGAGATTGCCATATTCAACGAAAAAAATAAGAGAAGACAAAAATTATGACCAAAATCATATTCTTTAATAAAAAGATTCATATCTCTCAGAAAATATAGAAAATAGGCTCGAGGTCAAAAAATCTGCAAAAATGTCCGTTGGAAACAGGAGATCACAATCTTCAACTGAAAAATAAGATAAGACAAACTTAGGCTATAGAAATTATATCCTTTAATAAAAAGATCCATATCTTCCATAAAATATAGAAAATAGCCCCCAGCTCAGAAAAATTCGCAAACTTGACGTTGGAACCGAAAGATCGCTATCTTCAACTAAAAATAAGATAAGACAAACTTAGGCAATAAAAATCATTTCATTTAATAAAAAGAGACATATGTTCCATAAAATGTAGAAAATAGCTCGAAGCTCAGAAAAATCCGTAAAAATGTCTGTTGGAACCGGGAGATCGCCATCTTCAACTGAAAAATAAAAGAAGACAAAATTAGGCCAAAAAATCATATCTGTTAATAAAAAAGATTAATATTTTTTATAAAATATAGAAAATAGTCTAGAGCTCTAAAAAATCCGTAAAAATATCTGTTTGAACCGGAAGATCGCCATCTTCAACTGAAAAAAGAGAAGGCAAATTAGGCCAAAAAGTCATATCATCTAATAAAAATACATATCTTACAGAAAATGTAGAAAATATTCCCAAGGAAAGAAAAAACTGCAAAAATTTCCGTTGGAACCGGTTGATCTATGTCTTCACAAGAAAAAAATAAGGGAAAAAAGTATAAGCTATAAAAATCATCGCAGTTAATAAAAAGATACATATCTTCCATAAAATGTAGAAAATAGCGCCAAGCTAAGAAAAATCTGCAAAAATATCAGTTGGAACTGGAAGATCGATATGTTCAATTGAAAAATAATAGAAGGCAAAATTAGGCCAAAATCAAATCATTTAATAAAAAGATCCATATCATCCAGAAAATTTAGAAAATAGCCCCGATGTCAGAAAAATCCTCAAAAATGTCTGTTTAATTCGCAAAAATATCCGTTTAAATTGGTAAATCACCATCTTCAATTGAAAAATAAGAGAAGACAAAATTAGGCTATAAAAATCATATCATTTAATATAATAATCAATATCTTACAAAATGTAGAAAAAAAACGTAGCTCAAAAAATCCGGACAAATATCCATTGGAGATGGGAGATCGCCTCAACTGAAAAAAAGAGAAGACAAAATTAGGCCAAAAATCATATTATTTAATGAAAAGGTTCATATCTTTAAGGAAATGTAGAAAAATAGCCCCAAGTTAAGAAAAATTAGCAAAAATGTCCATTGAAACCAGTAGATCGCCATCTTCAACTGAAAAGTAAGAGAAGACAAACGTAGGATATAAAAAGCATATCATTTAAAAATATCTATATATTCCATAAAATGTAGAAAATAGAACCGACCTTTGAAAAAACTGCAAAAATGTCCGTTGGAATCGAGAGATCACCATCTTCTACTGAAAAATAAGTGAAGACAAAATTTGGCCAAAAAATCATTTCATTTAACAAATAGATACATATCTTCCAGAAAATTTACAAAATAGACACGAGGTCAGAATAATTTGCAAAAATGTACGTTGAAACTGGGAGATCACCATGTTCAACTGAAAAGTAAGATAAGATAAAATTAGGCTTAAAACCATCTCATTTAATAGAAGATCCATAACTTCATGTCACGCTCTGCTACCCAAAATAGGGATGGTCAGAGCGACAAGCCGCGGTATTAAAATACCAAGCGCTAATGTGTACACCAAACATCCGCATGCCACTGCAAACGCTGAGGAAACACTGGCAATAAAAGTACAAACTAAAAAAATAGAATAGTACAGCTCCAATCACAGCACAAAAGTACAAGGTACAACAACACAGTTACACAGGAAATAAAGTAAAGCACAACAGTCAGAACATTCCAATGCCACAGAGCACTATATCTATACCACTAGTACTGTACAAGTCCACTACACAACCCAGAACATCTAGGGTCCCCACAAAAAATACAACTCAAACCTACGGAGTACAAGGGGCAATGGGGGTACAAAACACTGCTCTCATCTCACTCCCACCCTAGACGCTACACTACAAGTCCCACACTGACTCCTGACTCTACAGACCGTGCTAAGACGAGCTGTCCTTTGGGGTCTCTGTCCTCGGTCCCGATGCTTGAAGACGGGTACCTGTAACTGTGCGGGGGAAGGGGACACGTCACAACATGCCCAGTAGGAACTCCACAACTCCACTACTCTAATCATAGTGCATAAGCAAGAGAAAAGGCATCACATTCAAGGGTTACTAACCTTTAATTGTTGTATGTTAAGTTTTTCATGCATGAATTCGAAACCCAAGTAACGGGTTAAACATCAGGGACTGGACCTCACCCGGTAATGTGGCCGGAATGCTACGATTCCCCTAGACAAGCTCTTACGAAAGAATTTTTTCATCACACAATCAACTCAAACACAACCCGACCTACTCCCCGCCTCTGAGGGCTCGACAGGAGTGGTCCACAACTCAACAGTCCATCACCGCATGTCCACTCGTTACCTTGTTTTCCCCCACCCTCCTAGGGCACTCGCCCACCTCAAGTGGAACGAAGCAACACTAGGTTTTCTATTAACTAGCCTTTAATTCTAAAGCATTAAGCATGCAAAATGGTGTCAAATGCACTCTTTTTCACCAAATTTCCATAAACATAAACTTGCATGTTTCATAAGCCATAAACTTAAACATCCAACTTGCATAAACTTGCATTACCCAACATAAAGTAATATCTCCAACATAAACCTCGCAAGGTAACACAAACTTGCAAACTTATCCATAAACATAAACACAACATAAACATGCATGTTTCAAATGCATAAGCAACTAACATCCAACTCAAAACTTGCAATGTAAATTAACATTTCCAACTTGCAACCACTTTAACTAATTAATGCATTGAATTAGTAACATTAAGCAATCTTAATTACACCAAACCATATGTAACAAGAAGCTCATTTAGCAAGGATTTCCTTACCCATACACGGAAGAAATCTAAGGATTTCAGACTGAATTAAACCTTAGATAGTTAAGTTTTTTTAGAAGGTAGCATAAAAGGGTCACCCATAAAGGGAAAAATTTGTGGCTAGGCTTAATATAATTAGGTAGGATTTTGCCATTGGGGTCCTAGTGAAAGAAACCTAAGTTGTAAAAAGAATTCTCTTAACCTTTTTAAAGAAAAATTACATTTGGATTAGAAAATGAGGAGTTTATCCCTAAAGCTTAAATTTTTGGGAGGAAGAAACATGGTAAACCTTGTAGGATATCTTGTTAAGCACATTTTAAAGAGGCTCTTAGAGTACATGAGATCATGTTGGGGAGCTTTAAAGTTGTAAAAAAACTCTTTGGAAAAATGGTCCTTTATTGAAAAATGAGGAACATTGGTGAAGGCATGTTATTCAAGATAGGGTTTTTTTGTGAAAATGAGAGAGTGTGATCTTACAACATGTGAATTTGAGTGCAGCCATGGGGGTTTGGTGTAGGATGTAATATAAGGGCTTATCTAGACTAGTTTTTCAATAAAATGTGGTCTTTTAGCATATTGAAATTTTCCTCTTTTGTTATTTTTTTAAACAAAGGTGGCATTTTTATTAAGCCTAACAACTAGCTTATCCATAAAAATGTAGTCTTTTAGCAAAATGAGAACTTGTTACTAAGATAGAATTTTTATTAACCATACCTCCTAAAAATGACATCTTTCACTCATATCTACCATTTTCCCCAATATTAACAAATAAAAACATGAACTTTACTAAAAATTTATAAAAAGAAACATGATTTTGGGCCCAATTCCATCATTATCCCAAAGAAATAACCAAGCATGCATTCATACACTCTAATTCTACAACACTCATCCCAATTCTAAAAAACTTAAACATTCAAGCATTTTTTCATCATCAACCACATATATATGGTGAGTGATTCCTACCTATGAAGAGCTTAAAGAAAGAGTTAGGGCTTGATTGGAAGTCCTCTCCGAGCTTAGGCCTCCTCCTCCTCCTCCTCTTCTTCTCCTTTCTCTTCTCTCTTTTCTTTCTCTTTTTTTTTGAAAGTTTTGTCTAACCACACCATATGGGAGAGAGTAAAACAAAAAGGAATTTAAAATGAAAAGAAAAGAAAGAAAGAGAGAGGTGTGTAATTATGTAGAAGTTTGGGGAATTTTGTTAATTAGGTGTTATCTCCTAATATTCTCATTATTCACAAGTTTACCATGGCTTATAATTATTTCACATTTGCCCTCCATTTTTGGGTTTTATTTACAAGGTGTGCCATTGCACAATGCCTCTCATGAAATGGCCCTCCAACTTGGTGATTTATTTACAAGTTTGTCATTGCATCATTAAAACCCCTTGACTTGGTCTCTTAATTACAAGGTTGCCATCACTCTCTTTCTCTTTTTTTAATTGCCCACCAACTTTCTTTCTTTATTACCGAGCATGCCATTTAGGGAACTCTTGTGCACAAACCCTCATTTCTTGTCAATTATGGAAATATACCCAATTTTTGGGGATAAATGCAAAATTGAGGGGGAGGGTACAAATGCAAATCTCTTCATTCTAGTGAATGGGCATGCATATATATATATATATACAAGAGACTAGGGCTAACTTAATAGTTACTTAGTATTTACACACGATGGTTGTTACACCCTACCATCCTTAGAAAAAATTCCGTCCTCGGAATCTAACTGGATTAGGAGAGCAATATTTAAATACAGCAATTAACAACTACAGAAAGATATAAGATACAATAGTTATTGCTCAAACAGGTACGGGTACTTCTCGCGCATCTCATCTTCTCGCTCCCAAGTTGACTCCCCTGGAGACTCTTATTGCCACATGACCCGCACAAAGTTAATGGTCTTCTTCTTTAACATCTTCTATCTCCGATCCAAAATTGCCACTGGCTGCTGCTCATAGGTGAGATCCGATCGTACTTCTATCCCCTGAGTTGAGACACATGAAAAACATTTTGCATACCTTCGAGTGAAGGAGACAATACTAGTTGATATGAAACCTCATCGACCTTGTCGGAGATCTCGAACGGACCAATATATCTAGGACTCAGCTTCCCGTGCTTGCCAAATCGGATAGTTCCACGAATCGGTGAGATCTTTAGGAACACATAATCTCCTGGCTGAAATTCCAAGGGTCGCCGCTTTGTGTCAGCCCAATGCTTATACCAGTCTCGTGCGATGT